>JACXGK010007467.1:0-25364 GCA_016801125.1 Novumbra hubbsi | reverse complement strand
TTTCTCCCAGGCTCTCATTGTGCTTTAGAGTTTCCTCTTTGCACACGCAAGATTCATATGCAGTCTGGACGCTGAGTGTGGGTCTCCTCTCTGATCTGACTGCAGCTGGGACGGCTGCAAGAGGCTACTGTGAGACTGACCGCCTGTGAGTGCCTTGACTGACCGCCTGTGAGTGCTTTGGCTGACCGCCTGTGAGTGCCTTGACTGACCGCCTGTGAGTGCTTTGGCTGACCGCCTGTGAGTGCCTTGACCGACCGCCTGTGAGTGCTTTGGCTGACCGCCTGTGAGTGCTTTGACTGACCGCCTGTGAGTGCTTTGACTGACCGCCTGTGAGTGCTTTGACTGACCGCCTGTGAGTGCTTTGGCTGACCGCCTGTGAGTGCCTTGACTGACCGCCTGTGAGTGCTTTGGCTGACCGCCTGTGAGTGCTTTGGCTGACCGCCTGTGAGTGCTTTGACTGACCGCCTGTGAGTGCTTTGACTGACCGCCTGTGAGTGCTTTGATTGACCGCCTGTGAGTGCTTTGGCTGACTGCCTGTGAGTGCTTTGGCTGACCGCTTGTGAGTGCTTTGGGACGGCGAATGGGGTCACGGCACGTGAGGACAGTAATTGGGCTCGTTGAGGACAGTAATTACGGGACGACACGGGCTTTCACGTCAGAGTCTCCAAAACACCAGAAAAAGACGCCAGATTAGTCGCTCGATGCTTTTGACAAAAAGAAGTTGCCAAGAGGATTTGAAAACTCGCCAAATTGGCAACACTGCTCACACACCACACACACGCACGTGATTTCATTAAAGGCTGTATCGGTTACAGTGGGGTAGCGGCTGGTTATTGATGAGTTTTATCCCCTGCAGGGTAGAGGTGTGTGTGTGTGATGGATTTCAGTCATGTACCTCCAATTTTGTTATTGTAGAAAAAGGAGTGATTTATGTAGTTTCTTGTGTATGTAATTATGGAGGCTTGGCCAGTCTTCAAACAAACCCATTCAGACCTAAGCAAATACAACAGGCACACACCTGTTCTGGACAGTTAACTCTTCATGGCAGTTAACCGTTTGGGGCCTGCTGCAGATGGTCTTTTCACAGCAACTGTACTCAGCCCAGTTCCCTGACCGAGAGGAAGAGGACTGAGGAATGAGAAGAAAAGGCTTTACTACAGCCTGTTAACGCAGTAACAATAACAATTTGTTACTAAGTTTGGGGGCTGGTGACATGTGACTCGGAGGCTGGTGACATGTGACTTGGGGGCTGGTGACATGTGACTTTGGGGCTGGTGACATGTGACTTGGGGACTGGAGACATGTGACTTGGGGGCTGGTGACATGTGACTTGGGGGCTGGTGACATGTGACTTGGGGGCTGGTGACATGTGACTTTGGGGCTGGTGACAAGTGACTTGGGGACTGGAGACATGTGACTTGGGGACTGGAGACATGTGACTTGGGGGCTGGTGACATGTGACTTGGGGGCTGGTGACATGTGACTTGGTAGCTGGTGACATGTGACTTGGGGGCTGGTGACATGTGGCTTGGGGGCTGGTGACATGTGACTTGGGGGCTGGTGACATGTGACTTAGTGGCCTCACAGATACGGTGTTGTATATGCTTACATCAGCGGACAGGCCAAGGCTCCATCATTTCCTACACAAGAAAAGGCAGTAACGCATCTGTGTGTAAAAATACACAGCAGTTGTGACGAATGTGGCAAGCTGCGAACGACCCGGATGATTGTTAGAGAAAAGTTTGTGTGTCCTTCATCCAATCCTTTTCCTGGGTTCTTTTTGTAAGAACTTTGAGAACAGTCCGGACGTTAGGGGGAGAAGTCGTTCTGTTATCGGGGTGCGTGTGATTAATCGGAATACAGATGCAAGGCCAGATTAGCATCCTCAAGATCATCAATGGGCTAATTGCGAACACTGTTGTCTGTAGCAGAAACACGACCTCTGACCTCCTTCCCATATAGGTCATTCAAATGTTCTGCAGGGGTCCAGATGTCTTCTGGCCTGAGACTTCACTTTGGAATCCACCAGATGTTACCTAGGCAACAGGGGGGTGGTACTGCAAGAGGGCTGTCCCAGCTTCATTATGTGAGTGTGTGTGTGTGTTTGCTGTGACTCAGCACATCAGTATGCAGAGACAGACACGGTTGTCCCTGTGCACCCCTTCAGGCCAGGGAAACCTAGAGTAGCTCTGATGTTTCCTCCTCGCCCACTTCCTCTCTCTCCGTCCTCTCGCTCTCCCTTTGTCTGACAATTTCTCTCTCTCCGTCCTCTCTCTCTCCCTTCATCTGACAATTTCTCTCTCTCCCTCCTCTCTCCCTTCGTCTGACACTCTTGTCTCTCTCCCTCCTCTCTCCCTTCGTCTGACACTTCCTCTCTCTCCCGCCTCCCTCCCTTCGTCTGACACTTCCTCTCTCCCGCTGCCCTCGTCTCTCACTTTCTCATTTTCAGTCTCTATTTTACTTCATTCTCTCCCTGCCTTTTCTCTTTTTTTCTTCGTACTGTCCATCTATTGATTCTCCCTCCAATCCCTCCCCCTTCTCCCCAACCCACGCATGACCAACACCCAAGGGGATCTCTTTATTAGTGGCGATTGATTGTGCTTTTCGCAAAACATCGTGTCCCACTAACAGACATGTTGTGGTATACAGAATGTGTCATTCCCTGATGCACGTATTTACATCAGTACCTTCTTCCACAATGTTGTTAATTAACGGTAGGTAACAAATGTGCTGATGAGGTTTCCATTCGGGCCATCATAAATTAGCTGAGACATATCCGCCTGTGAAGAAACAGAGAGTAGAGGATGGAGAGACTGAAAAAGAGGACAGTATGTCTTTACCACCTTTAGAGGGAGCTGTCCCCTCTCTCCTTTACTCTCATCTCTCTCTCATCTCCGCCTCCCCTTTCTCACCTCTTCCCTCTCATCCCCTTGTCTCCCCCTCCTCTCTCACCTCATCCCCTTTTCTCCCCCTCCTCTGCAGAAAACATAAAATATCCATTCCTCTTCAATTCTACTCTGCCTTTTTACGGATGACCTCATTCTGAGGGATGTAGAGAGAAAAGACACATGATATAGAAAAACAAAAAGCGTTTTATAAATGGAAGATAATATATAGACATACACAGTTCCATTAACCCTACAGAAGGTGTATTGATTTGTACGTGTCAGTGAACTCCCCTAGGAGTAAAACACAGCAGATACTCTTCATCATATCTCTCTCTCACATACGCTCATCTGCTTATGTAGTACTGAGACCTTCTGGCAGGAAGAGAGAGATGGACAAAGGGACTCTGGGAGAGAAAGAGAGGATTGAGTGAGAGAAACAAAAGAATGTGTGTGTGAGTGTTTAAATCCTCCCCTCCACTTCACTAGATAATGGGCAGGGTATGAATTTGCACGAGAGGGAGGGGGGGACTGTTTCTTTTGAAGTTGAGATAGAAGGTTATTGTATGTAAATATTGCGATGGACCGACTTTATTGCGATTGACAGATTTGAATGTACATTTGGTCAGGAAGCATTAGTTTATTAATCAGTTCCAAGGCTGGACTGGATACAACAGTTAGACTATATGTAAGTGGTCTGTGTGAATACACACACCGCATTTTAGTAAGTTGTTTGTTGAACAAAAAACTCCCGCACAGTGTAAATTGTTTTGAACACTCTGGCGCCCTCAAGCGGTCTGGTCTCATCTTTATTTTTCTGCAACTTGATCTTCTGCTGTGAGCTAAGGTTGAAGATTTCCTAAAGGCGTGTAGCCTTTTTGAATGTCATCAGATTTAGACAGGGTATGCTTTCAGATGTTTTTGGTTGGTGAAAGCAGTTTGGGTTAGGTGGTACATTTTTAATGGTAATGGCTTGTAGCTGTCTCAGAAAATTATATACAATTCTCATTCTTCAGTGAGTCTGTTTTCAAAAACACAGGCTTGCACTACGTGACGCATGAAACCCGAAACTATGACAGAGGCACAACTTCCCAGACCTGAGCTAGACAAGCCTTTAATAATCTATGAACTTCAAATTGTGTTGCCCTTGGAGTTACGAGCAGTCTAACCGACTATAGCTACTGTTTAACTTATCTCCGTTGAATCGACTCTCGTTCATGCATTTTTTTAAACATTAAATCTGCCACAAAAACGGATACCGATTTAAGATATTACAGCACTTACCGTAGTTGAAGATAAATCAAAATGCTATTCTTAAACTCATTTTATAATAACCTTATTTAATTGCACGGAGAGACCAACAGTAGATGGCTCTGTCGAGTTTAAAATCCTTTATGGAAAACGAATAACCTTTGTGTACCTCGGCAAGGCTACTAAAATAAAGAAATAAAATGGAGTACGGCCCACTTGCACTATTGGATTTGAAATATGCTTCAGAATCGACATTCACTCAAACTACCAAGAAGCCTCATTGTGATCGTGAATTTTATTTCAAGGGACACCATCTAGACAACAGGTGAAAAAGGCCTCGCTTCTTCCTCGGATAATGATGACTCACTGTGATCCAGGCCATATACTTTATATTGTTTATGGGAAAAGGGCTACTGCTTAGAATCCGGTGATGGGAAAAAAAGCATTTCATTTAGGATATTTCCACCGAGAATAAGTGGTATGCCTCCTTTCAAGAAAGGTAATGTTTATTCACTGCGCGGAGCCGGCGCTGAAACGAGGAGGCGGACGCTGTCCGTGGTTCTGTAATAAGACTTGTGTCAACAACCAGTGCCGGTGGCGTTTGATAATCAACCCTCCCGTGTCAATTAATTTAGCTGACTAAAGGTATACCATGTCAAGATTTTGCATTTGAATTTCCCATATAGTTCGACTAGATGGCGATTGTTCATTTTTTTTAACGCCGTCAAACATACCTGTCTATATTCGGAAGTGGGTGTCTGACGTTATGGTCTTTACTAAATCCAGATCGTTTGATGATTTTCCACATGCTGTTATATGTGTAGGCCTATTACAAAGAACAATACATTGCTGTTCGGGTTTTTTCTAATTGAAAATGTGCTTGGTACCTTCCATCGGTTCGTGGAAAACACCAGATCAGGTTTAAATGTACATTGTCAACGTTGCCTATTTAGTTACACGTCTCCGCTCAGAATAATGTCTGCTTCTTTGACAACACACACCATGATATCACTGTGTGTGTGTGATCCAGGTCTACTTGTATGTGTGTGGACCGGATGTCCCCACAAAAATAATACATATAAATAATCAATACACACTCGTTTTTGTTTTTACTTAGAAAAATACACTTTTTGGCTTACTAGTTAGGATGACGGTAAAACTCTAGGTTGCAACAATGCCAGTTAGGGTTAGGTATTAGTGCTTAGTTGAGTTAGGGGATAAAAGTTAGATTATTAAGGTTAAGGTTATAGCTTAAAGTTGAGTGCAAGAGAATAAAGAACATGGATTCCTGGGCCAGTGTTAGGTCTCTGGTCCGCACAAAAATATAAACGCATACGTGTGTGTGTAACCCACATCAACACACTTTGTTAGGATTAGGTAGCCGAGTGTTTTTGGCCTAATAATCACTTTTAGGAGGCATTCACTCGGTAATAGTAATTCATGTCTAAAATGATTGTCTAGAGCAAGTGACTGGGATCTGAGGCACACACTGTTTTTATCTGAAGAGTCGGGCGGATCTCGTTTCCTTTGATTGATGGGTTAGGCTATTGCCCACCTCAATTTGCCGCGTATTATTATTCACATCTCACAGAAAAAACGAGAGCCAACCGGAGTCGTGTACTCCCCTCTTTCTACTCGTCCCCTTCCCTTTTCGCCGAGGAAAAAGATCAGACGTGCTGAAGGAAGTTTTTGGAGCGTGAAAGAAAATTGCGTCACCATTTTACCTGATGCAGAGAAGTTCCTGCGGGCATTTTTTAAGACACTATCTTAATTCGTTGCTGGTCGTACTTGAATCATCCCGAGATGGTCACCGTGTGCTCCTCCGTTGTGCCTATTCGTTCATATTTTGGATATTTTTTTTGAGTAACCAGAGACCGGCTGATTGGCGCACTGACTTGGTGAATGTGTGCGCGCGAGGCAAGCATCACACACCTCTCTTCCAAGGAGCGAGCCCCACCCGGGGAGCGTCTGTTGCGTGCGTCCTTCACGATAGATAATTACGTTAAAATCGCTTCGTTTGTTTTTGAGTGACAGACTCCCAGGGCGCGTGGCTTCAACTCACATGTTCACATTTTCGATAGGCTGTATTTTTTGTGGTCACCGGGAGAAGACCGGGAGGTAGTCTAAACATATTTGGGCGGGCAGCAGAACAAAACCTTTCGACAATTATATTCGTGTTTTGGACAATGTGACATCAAACGTCACTGACATTTAATACAAAAAGATGACCAGGTATGGATATTGGAAATGTCAGTTTTCAGAACGTTTGTCTCTCCAAGGATTCGTACGCTGTATTTCGAAATCATTTGACAGCAACGGGGACAGGTTGCTAATGGTTGATTTGCCGTTATAAAATGACAACGCAATGTTCTTTATCTTCAACGAAATGTGGTATTTGGACTTGATTGCGTAGTATCGAAATGTTTTTCTGACGGGTAGCCTAAAGAAGAGACATTGACACAGCTATGGGGCTGTAGCCGCAGACCGAACAGAAACGATTGTTTTGTGTCGTCGGCGCTCTGTGCCCAAAAGGAAAAAATTAGGAACGGGCTCTGTGTGTAGTTTACCTTTGCCCACCGGTTGTTCGGCTTGAGACATGGCAGCTATTGCCGGTGGTTTGATCCGACAGAAGAGACAGGTACGGGAACAACAAGTCCACCGTCCGACGCCACACCGACGGAGACGAAGCCCCAACAAGAATAAAGGACTTTGTAACGGGAATTTGGTCGATATCTTCTCTAAAGTGAGAATCTTCGGCTTGAAGAAGAGAAGGCTACGGAGACAAGGTGTGGGCAGAGCGAAAAGCGCGGGAGGCGCACATACGTTACTGTTGTCATTGCGCGCGGAGAGTAGGCATTCGTTAGTTCCCATGGTTCAATACTTTAACACCAAATACATAATTTACTGTAGGAAGGTAACGAAAGTAGACTGAGAAGAGTGGCGGGTAAGTTTGACTGAATTGCAGTTTCGTTCCTTACAACGACAGTTCCTGTTAACGCTCATGCCAGTTGATAAGGCGTATATGACTGATTTTAAAGTTGGGACCCAATTTCTACATACATTTTTTATTATAGCCCACCACTGATGGATCGTTTTTCTATTGATGGTGAGTTTCAAAGACATTTGAACCAGACACATTTCAAATTCAATTTAAATGCAGGAATTAAACAAATGATTAAAATACATTTAAAGTGTGAATGTGTGAATAAGGTTGGCATCTTCAAAATTTCACCAAACATGGAATATTATAGTTGTCAAAACATGAAAAAGAGTCAAAGAACTGAAAGAAATTCTGACATGTGGCCTGTTCGGTTTGCCATAGCTTGGATAACAAATAGGCTTGTCTATTATGTATCATTCATAGGATATCTAACACCAAAAATATATAAGAACGAAATGAATGTGTGTATGTCCCGGAAAAACATACGTTATGACATTGGTGATTAACTGGTCTGACTGGTGTCAGGAGACATAGGGAAGCCTGAGCGATGGTGGTGTGGCAACCTCAGTCAAGTGACAGCCATTTTGTCAACGCCAGTGACATTCCGTACAACCTGTGGCCTGCTAGATGGGGTGCAAACACACAAACACACACACACGTTTACATGCACATGCATGCAGAACACAGAACTGATAGACAGACATATGGATAGACAGACAGGCCGACAGACAGACAAGCAGATGGACAGATAGACGGACATATGGACAGACAGAGAGACAAATGGAAAGACAGAGAGACGGACAGTTAGACGGACACATGGACAGACAGATAGACAGTCAGACAGATAGACAGGCAGACAGATAGACAGGCAGACAAAAAGAAGGATGATGGGAGAAGCAGTGTAGTTCATAGGAGTTGCCTCAAGCATTCTGTCAAAAATGATATATGCAATCAGGGTTGCCCATCTTTCCCCTCAGGGAGAGCAATGGGTGAGGAAAGGATGAGTAGGTAAGGAGTAGGATAGGGAAGGGGAGTGAGGGGTGAAGGGAGCAGCAGAGGAAAATGGAAGGGATGAGAGAGACAGTGGAGGAGAAAGAACGAATCAAAAGGAAAGGGAGGACAAGGGGTAAAGACAAGGAGGAGAGATGGGAAGGAAAGAGTAGATGGAATAAGAAGATGGAGGGGAGGGAAAAGAAAGAGGAATAGAACAAGGAGGTGGGAAAGAGGAGCTGGAATAAGAAGATGGAGGAGAGGAAAAAGAAAGAGGAATAGAACAAGGAGGTGGGAAAGAGGAGATGGAATAAGAAGATGGATCTGAAGGGGAGAGGGAAAGAAAGGGGAATAGATCAAGGAGGTGGAAAAGAGGAGATGGGAAGGAAAGCTCCTTTGATCTGTGAAACCTCTCTATTGTTCACCGATTCATTTTTCTGTGACATGGAGAATTGGTAATGTCTCCTTTGATTCCGGAAGGAACCACTGCCCCCTCCCTCTGTATTCTCGTTTCTCTTTCTTTCTCTGTCCTTCATTTACCCTTTTCTATCCGTGGTCGCTGCTGTTAGGGATATCTCCATGGCGATTTGGTCTTTTCCACATCTCCAGTCTTCACCCATCCGCTAACAACAATCTCGACCATCAAAAGCAACAGGTGCTCGAGCCAGCTAGAAGAATGGAGTACAACGCCATAATATGAGAATTAATAATACGAATCTTCGGAATATACAGATGAAAACTTTTGTGTGGATAAAAACACATGCATCGGATTCCCTTATGAGGGACTTTTACATGATGTGTGTGTGTGCGCATGTGTTTTGCCAGGGAGTTACTGTAGAGGATAATTTTATTGCTCAGGTGGCTCAATTCCCCCTCTACATACTCATAACTAATGTTACAATACCGTCAGTAGCCAGTCTTCTGCTAAATGTGCCACATTTCCCATGTAATTGTCAGTAGTAGCGCAAATGGTTAATTGTTCAAAGAATTCCTAGCGCGTGTGTACAGGAAGTGCAATGCCTATACTTGACCTGAGAAGAAATCTAGAATCAACATGTTACTCATATCCCATAAAGGACAAGTTACTATTGCTTTATGGTACTTGACAGTTGGATTAATAGCATAACACATGGTTCAGTCCATGTTTGTTATAATAGTGTTGTTTTCATTGAAATTATAATGTTCATCATGGACAATAACTACAGACAAACGCTGTTGGAACTCGTCAGACAAAGACGGGGGAATACCTTTTCTCTGGAAAAGCAAATAGGGACGTTGGAATCACACGACTGTCTCCATGGCAACCCAGAGAAAGAGGGAATCCTGGAACAGTCTCCCTAGTAACAGACAGGATATGGGAATTTGAGAAGACGGGAATTTCTCCCTAGTAACACGCAGGAAGTGGCAAATGAAAGAAATAGACATTCCTTGTGAAAGAATTTAGATTTATGGATACAGCATTTTGTGTCTACTGTGAAAAAATATCAATTTTAGGATTAGGATATTTTCCTGAATGCCATGGATGCTCACTGAAACAAGACCACCCATAAAAGAGGTTCTTAAGGAGGGTCTAGTTAAGGCACAGGTGTGGCTGTCTGTTACTTTCATTGTCTCTAAGTGGAAGTCAATGGTCTAAACACTCTTTCACTTAACGCCAATATGGAACAGAAGGAATCCCTGCTGAGATAAACACACACACATACACACACACTCAGACTCAAAAGGATATTAGAGGAAGCCCTGACACACTCGATTAAACAGTGTTATAATGGCCCCTCTAAGTGAATCTGTGCCGCTGAAATACGTCTAGAGATCAGAGCCATCCTCTGTTCTCATTTAAGTAACTCAATCTCTTCTCATTTTTACTCGGTTTTTGTCATTAGTAGCAACTGAACAGTGGTACATGATTAAAGAGAATTTTTCTCACACAAATTAAAATGTTCAGAGCCTTTCTTACAGGTCGTCTGAAATGGAAATAGGTCTAAAGTAGCGCAGAACAGACAGACCACCAGCATATGTGTGTTAGGAACCAATTCCTGTTTTTGCACCTCGATCCAGATGGGAAGGATGGGGCTCCCCCCAAGAAATTCTGCTTCTCTCCCTTTCTCCCTCTCTCCCTCTCTCTCTTCTGAACTGGGTCAGTCTCGTCTGCAGTCATAGTCTGTCATGTTTATCGAAGCATACCCAAATCGCCTGACACTCACGCACCAACAACATGAGGGGATTCCCGCATTGCTGTAGAAAATCAGAAAAGGGTGTGGTCTGAGGGTTTAAGAGAAGAGGGAGGGAGTGTGTGAGACAGATGTGCGGACTGGGTGTGGTCTACCACGGTGTAGGGCATCAGATTACAGATTACCACAGTCGGGGAACCCTTACTTGAAGTACTGTAGACACCACCGTTGTTATAGTAGTTGAGTGGACTTCAAAGGGACAATCAGTTTAGCTAATGAGTTAAAGTGTGTTTACTCAATAATCACCTCTTGAAGTTGGCTGAATTTGAACAGGCAGGCTTAGTACACTGACAAATACAACTCACAACCAAGCCCATTGCCGTCATATTTCCCAGCATGCTCTCTTGCAGGTTGCTTTTAAAAATTGCTGATTTGAATACATTTTTTGCATGTACATGAATTGGCTGGTTCATTTGATGGTATAAATATAAATTGCATCCATTTTTCTAAATTCATCTTTTTTTGCAATTGGTCTTTTTGTCCCAGTTATGATAGGTAAGTATGCCATCCAAGGGATCTCTTTTCATATGCTGAATGACGTGTTGTCATTATGAGGAACATCACAAAAACATGTTCTTGTTAATCACTTGATGAAGGCCACGGTACTGCCACCCATCAAATACACCAAGCGTGTCTCTGTCTCTAACAAATAGAGCCTTGGACAGGGCGACGGAAAATACAACTTGATAATCCAGGCAGTGGGAAATGTGCAAATATGCTACCACTCCGTCTCAAATTGACTTGTATTTCAATGTGAATGTACAGCTCCCCTTGATGTATTTGTTGGTTCAGCTGGATGCCCAAATGTTGCGCTAACTCACAATCGCAGTGCAGATGGTTGCCGTTATAAACTGTGCGTTGAATCAACATATACCTACATTCTGCGGTGTGCAGTTACGCAGGGGGGTGCAGTCTGCGTGTGTGCTTCCGTCGGGTTTCGCTACGTGGAGCTGAGGGGTGCACGTGTGCATTGGGTCATTAGAATGAACATGATTAAACTGGATCTCTCTGGATGGGTGGAACTATTCCAACGCTGGTCATCTCAGGTCTTGTTGTCCGTTCATTTGTTCTCCCCTCAGCCCTCCCAGAGACCCTCCCCTCAGCCCTCCCAGAGACCCTCCCCTCAGCCCTTCCAGAGACCGTCCCTTCAGCCCTCCCAGAGACCCTCCCCTCAGCCCTCCCAGAGACCCTCCCCTCAGCCCTCCCAGAGACCCTCCCCTCAGCCCTCCCAGAGACCCTCCCAGAGACCCCTCCAGTTCCCCATGTTGACTAGTTAGCCACTCTGTTTCTCCATTTAAAATAAAAATAAAAATACTCCCTCTCTCTGGCGCTTGGGGGAGAAAATAATTTAGTCTCAGGACTGTGTATGGGTGTTGCACAGCAACGCCTGTCGTTCTTAGACGTGTCTGAGATAAAAAGCGTTTTCTCCTGAGCTTGGGTCTGTCTCCTTGCTCTTTTCTGTTAAAAACCCGTCCTATCTCATCGTTGAGATAAAAGAATCCTCCTGATCCTCTAGTCTAGAACTTTCACACTGGAGTCAGTCCACATTTTAATGACACTCACACTAATCCTTCTCTCTCTTTCTTCCTCTCGGCCTGCCTCTCTATCTCACCCTCTCTCTCTCTCTCTCTCTTGCTGTCTCTCCCTGTAGATCCACAGCTCAAGGGCATTGTGACCAGGCTGTATTGCAGGCAGGGATACTACTTGCAGATGAACCCAGATGGATGTCTGGACGGGACCAAAGATGATGGCACTAACTCCTGTAAGTCTGCACGCACACACACACACACACACACACACTCACTGACACATACAGAAAGACCCTCACACACACCCACACACAGACTCTTACACACACATACACACAGACCCTCACACGTACAAAAAACGCACGCAAAAACATACACACTCACCCACACACACAGGAAAAGGGATTGAGTGACTGAATGACCACCTCCCTCTATCTATATATGGACAAGAAGTCTTCTTAAAACATCTTTCAAAGAGTCAAATGTGCACAGATGACAGCTGACACGCGACAACGCGGATGACGAAGGCTCTGCATCAAGTGTGATGTCTCACATGCAGACCCACGCAACTATTACATGCACATGAAGAAGAGAAGTCACATCCATTCACGTGTTTAGTGATATGTGGTCATCCCAATAGATCTCTTACGGTGAATGCACTTACTGGAAGTGTCTCTAGATAGGAGCAGCTCCTAAATTAGTAGAAATTGAAGAGAAGAGTCGCTTGCAAGTGCACTACCTTCACAAATGACTCAAACCCGTTCACATTGTACAATATGTTTTGCCATCAATCTACTCACAAAATGTCGTTATAGTGGAGCCAAATGGTTTTTTCGAAATTTGTGCCAGTTTATTAAATTGACTAATAAGTATTCAGACCCTTTATTCAGTAGAAGTGCTTTTGGCCGTTTCACAGCTTTGAGTCCTTGAGTATGCTTCTACCAACTTTGCGCGTCTGGATTTGGGCAGTGTCTGGATTCTTCCTTGTAGATCCTCTCAAGCTCTGTCAGACTGGATGGGGAGCGTTGGTGAACTGCAACCTTTAGGTCTCCCTGGAGATGTTCAATGGGCCCGGTGATGAGCTGTACCTTCTTTTTGCCAGACGTAGCGCTTGCTACAGGAAGGGTCTTGGTGGTTCCAAATGTCTTCCATTTCAGAAGATGAAGCCTCCTGTTCTCCTGGGAACTACTAATACTTAATACCCTTCACCAAAACACTGCCTGAGCACAATTCTCAGAGGTTTACAGAGAGTTCTTTGGTTTTTGCCCTGTCACTGTGAAATGTGGAACCTTATAAAGGGCCGGTGTGAGCCTTTCTAGTTCACGTGCAATTAATTCCGTCTGCCACAGATGGGCCCATGACATATTTCAGTTTTTATTTTCAATAAATTAGGTCACATTTATTTACATTGACACAATAATGGTTATTGTGCATAGATTGATGGCGAAAGAAAAAACGGAATCCCTTCTAAACGATATCTATAACACAAACAAAAATGTAGAGACAGTGAAGAGTTCGGAATACTTGTAAAAATCCCGCAAAACCTCTCCCATCACCTTTCCAGTAACGTGGCGTTCATTGAGTAGCTACATCTCATAGGCCCTTATATAATCACATACGTACACCAACGCAGACAGACTGACAGCGGTGGACGTTAGTGGACCGCTATCGTCAGAGTAGTCTGAGACCTTTCCTTGGCTCCCGCATGTAGTCACTGATATCTCACAGAGGAAAACACACACGCGGCGGGTGCGCGCTCAGGATACAATATCAGGATTTCTGCATTATTCAGAGAGGCAGTGAGGTAGAAGGGGCGGCGAGCCCAGCTTACAGGGAGTCTGGAATTCAGCCCGGCTCCTTGACCATGAGCAGTGCGTGTTCATTTTCAATTAGATTTAATGTGATCTCCCCCTCAGCTCTGTTTAACCTCATCCCCGTGGGCCTTCGAGTGGTAGCCATCCAGTCCGTCAAGACCGGTCTGTACATCGCCATGAACGGGGAGGGACACCTCTATTCATCAGTGAGTACACGCCTAATCTGAGCATGACACGTGGCCACCGTGTTGCTTTGGCGTCTGATTTTTCCGAACGGTTCTTTTCTATATGCCGAAACAGGTTGGAATAACTACCCCCCAGGCCGCATTTATACAGGCAAACTGGCCCGGTTATCTTCAAAAGAGTTGATCTGAAGGAAAAGATTGCGTGTTTAGAGGTTATTCACGGTAGGACTGTATCATCTCTAGCCAAGCGCATCCATAGACCAGGGAATGGTTTGACCTTAGGACACGTTGAACTAGGTTGTCAAAGTCTTGACCCAAATTTCACAAAGCAGTTATTTGTTTGTTTTTTCTCACAAAATACCACCTGAGGAAAATAATGGCATTTACAGTGAATGTAGAAAATAACTACATCAGAGAACAAACAATCCTGTTTTTGTTCTTGTTGGCAAGGTCATTTGTTAAGGACCACAAAATCGGATGAATAGCAATACTGCTGAGATAACATTTAGGTAGTTTAGGGAATGCCTAAATGGGGATTAGATGCATTTCCACATTTTCACACCATGCTGCCCTCCAAACCCCCCCAGGGAATCAAACCCACGACCCTGGCAATGCACCATGCTCTTCCAACTGAGGACCCACACTAACACATGTAGCTCCATTTTGTAAATACCAGATAATTGTTTCTCCAGACAATGAATAATACACAGGCAATAATACTTCGTATATTCATTATAACTTCAGCACATTGTCCTTCACTTCCTGTGCATTCTCATCTCAAACTAGCAGATTTTTCCATACAGAAATAATAATATCAGTGATGAGAACACATTAGAATAAATTAAAAAATATATAATGTATTTTACCCCCAAAATGCCTCCAGTTGAGAACCACTGCTGTAGTTGATCTGTTTACACGGGGTTCAACAAGATCCTTAAACCCTTAAGAAAGACTACAGCTTTTCCCTCAGTGCTGTATGTTTATGGGAGAGTTATACAGTTTTTGTCTACAGTGCTGTTTGTTGGTGTACAACGTTTGTACAGCGTTTATGTTCAGTGCGAGGTTTTCTGTGTTTTTGTACAGTGCTGTATGTTTAAAAGAGTGGTATAACGCATTTGTGTGCAGTGCTATATGTTTAATATAGCAATATATACAGTGTTTGTGTGTAGTGCTGTATATTTAATGGAGTGGTATACAGTGTTTGTGTACAGTGCTATATATTTAATGGAGCGGTTTGTGTGTGTGTGTACACGTGTATGTTTAAACATTGGTTCACCCTGGGTTTACATAAAGGGAAACATGCATTATGTATATATATATACATATATATATACACATAGCATTTACATATAAAATACTGTCATTAACTCAGGAGAAATATTTAACCAATGATATACAGCTGTATACCACACCCGATAGATGGAAGCTCTAGCACTACACTGCAAAGGGATCCTGAAATGGTTCTTCAGTTGTCCATATAGGAGAACCCTTGTAATAGCTTGCAAGTATAACCCTTTCAATAGAGGGTTCTACATGAACCCCATGTGTTCTGTGGGGACAACCGAATAACTCTTTTGAACTCCTATTTCAAGAGCTCCATTTGAGCTGGAAGGGTTAACACATTCTAGGAAGCCATTGAGTGCAGAAGACACATTTCCCTTTGGTCGGAACTGTACATCGCTTCTTTGTTAGATCTCCATCTTGAATATAGATACGGAATTGATGGGCATGCACTCGTAAGACACAAGATAAGTTAAAGGACAGCTTTCAGAAGAACCACGTCTCTCATCGTGGGTTCACCGTCACTCGTCGTCTTCATTCCACACATGCTAATGGAATAACAACAGCTGCTGCTGATGATTTGACAAGTAGTGTTGTAATAAGGAGCTGTAGAGTAAAAGGACTAGCCGAGAGAAAGAGAAAGCTTCCCATTAAAAGGCCCCCTCCATTTGTGTCGCTCTTTCTGTCTCTCTCTCCTCTTGTCTCCAAGGAAACTTCAGGGGCTCCTTAAGTGTGTGTGTTGGGGGGGGGGTGCCTTGAGAGAGAGGGGTGTGATAGAGGGGGTGTGAGAGAGAGATAGCAAGAAAGAGAGTGGGTGAGATGAGTGTGCCATGAAGAGAAGGAGAGAGCCGGAGATGATGAAGAGCGAGAGGGGAGAGGAGAGGGAGAGAGGGGAGAGGAGAGGGAGAGAGGAGAGGGAGAGAGGAGAGGGAGAGAGGGGAGGTAGGAAGAAGCTGACAGGAATATGAATTATTCCTAGCCCTGACACACAAGAACAGTCTGAGAGACAGAAGGTTGAAACGGTTGAACTGGTCCTTTCTTTGCTCCAAATATCCCCTTTTCCTCGCCTTTCTTCTGGCGGCGTCGGAGCGAAGGGGAGTGACAGGCGGAGAATAGCTTGTTATGCTGCAGAGAGGAGAGCCGCCAGGCACTTGTTTAGTTGTTGTTGGTTTTTTTTCTTTTTTTGAAGAGATGTGATGTTATGTTTCTCTCTCTGTGTCGGTTGGAGACAGAGGATAAGGGCTGCCTCTGAATTATTGATGGGGGACATCCCAGACGCACACACGGCCAGAGAGACACATGCAAATGCAGGCGCGCACACAAACACACACACACATGCACACACAATCACTGCTGAGTAGAAGATATACACCATCAGTGTAAGGCCTGGTAATTCAGATTGAGGTGCTTCATTTGGTATTTTATCTGTATATTACATTACTGTTACAGGTACTTTAAATAATACCACAAAATTGATAACTACCTTGCACTTTTTTTAGACAAATCCCTAAAACAGGAGACAGTGGACTGTAAGCAGCGTGTAACAGGAATTACACTAAGATCCCAGAAGAGTGTATTTAACTACTCCAGAAGAGGGAGCTTCAGGAGGAAGTCAGTCTACACACATCTGTCCAACAATCTAGCTGGCTTTCCTGGATGTAGAGAAGAAGCACAGAGCCACTCTGTCACTGCAGTCAACAGATGGCCTGGTGTGAAATGATCTCGTATGTGTTAATTACTAACGACGCTGAGCAAGGGGAAACGGCATAGAGAGCGTGTGTAGATGAGTGTGAAAAACACACACACACAAGCACTAATGCCAGCTCACCGTTCGCACTACACACACTCTCGCCCTCTCAAAGTGCACACTCGCACAGCGCGCACACACTCGCACAGCGCGCACACACTCGCACAGCGCACACACACTCGCACAGCGCACACACATTCACACAGCGCACGCACACACTCCTAGGCGCCACGCACACACACACACTCACACACCGGACACACTCACACACCTGAACCGTATCATTGGCGGGAGCTGTGGACGTCTCTCCCCTCGTCAAGGGTTGTCTGGAGTGTGAATCGGGTCTGTGGAGAGGAATTGGTTTTCTCCCTAATAGTAACAAATACATCCGTGACCCTCTGGTCTTAGATAACCTCTCTGCATGGGTGCGTTCGTAGAGGGCAGTGGGGGAGAGGCGCCGCGTTCGTTGGTGCAGGAGAGATCCCCATAAAAGCTCCCCGAAGCCAACGTCATGTTCAGAGAAACTAATGATTTGCAGACCGAAAAAACCAACGACCCCCCACCCAAACCCGAAAGCTCGGTGCCGCCTGACGGGAAGGCCACCGCAGACCGATTAACGACTAGACGGCAGCTGCGGAGGCGAAGTGAGCGGACGGAATAAGCCCCCCCCCCCCTTGCGAACGAAGCGCGGCCACTGAAACGCTCACCTGTGTCTTCTGCCACGCCGCCTCGCCCCTCTGTGTTGTTTCAGCAGAGAGGTCTGCCAGGAGTGGCCTGTCCAAAGGGATTATACACAGCCCCCCCGGAAAGGCGGGAGAAGGATCACGAGCCCCGTGTGTACGTGTATTTGTGGAAGGGGGGAGGTGGTGTTTGGGGTGCAGTTAGCTGTTTATTTAGCGGTGAATGCAATAATCATGGGCTAGGGCTATCTCCACCTCTCCATCTCTCCCTCGCCCTCACTGTTCTCTATAACCGAGCATCTGTTTTCTGGCAGACCTTAACCAGCTGATAGGGAGTGAATGCCAGGTGTGTGTGTGTGCACACGCACGTGTGTGTGTGTTTGTCACTTCCAGTCCTCTTCATCCTCACTTCAAAGGGTACAGAGCCCGGCAGACATCGGTAGTCTCCTATCTCTCCGGCTGCAGTGGGCGTGTGCATGCTTCTGCTCGTTAGAATGTGCCTGTGTGTAAACTGTTTGTGTGTGCGTGTGTGACAGTAATTCCTTGTGATTTCTGGAACCACAGGTAGAAACAGGACAAATAGACTAGATGAAAGGTGTGTTGAGTTGAAAGGGAGAGCATGCGTGTGATCCATCCTAAAGGACGACAAGACAAAAGGCACCACAGCTTTCCTACTGCATTAGCCCTCCATGTTTACGGCCCACATCGCACCAGGCTAACCGTACACCAGGCTATCTGTACACCAAGCTATATGTACACTGTTTATGTTGCTTACAGCAGCGTTTTCTCTGGGTTGTTCTGTGTGTCACCCCCTCAGGAATTGCCTGCAAAGTAGTTGCGGTGCGTCGCAAGGAAAAGGAATCAATCCTAGTTTGTGTAACTGATTGCGAGCAATGTCAAATCAGAGAGGAGGGAAACATTTACGTGACTCGTTCCATTTGGAACCCCCGCCCCCAGTTGTCATGGCAAAACAGGTGTCAGTGATGATGCAAAAGGAGACAGAAGACACAAAACAAATGGGAGATTTAGAAACTGTTCTAGACACCTCAGCTTGTCATGGGTTATCTGCAAGCTGTCGATATGCCAGGTAATTCATGTAATATTAGAAGTGAAGCAGTTCTCTGTTTAGTTTCAACTCCAAGCAAAACCAATCATAAGCTTGATCTCTCTACGGACAAAATCTATTTAACAAAGAAGGCTACTTGTTTGGTCCAACTAATAGGCACACCCCTAGCATAAAGAAAATGCTTGTTTATTTTTACCACAATTCACATTGTACTGCCTAGCCCAAAGTACTGGGACCAGATTAGGGATACAAGTATTTTTGGTCAATGGAGTCCCCTACCGGAAAGATTAGTTCCCTTGTTAAAGCCATGCCTACCTCCATTTCACACTACCAAAAAACAGAAGATTAATATTGTCAAAACATCAAGAAATACACAGAAAAACTGTGTTTTTCCTGTTACTTCCCAATACGTCCTCTTATTTCCCATTACATTATTAGAAACTCTATCTACACACAGGAATAATAATACAGATTGCCTTTTGAAGACACTCCATCTACAGACAGGAACAATACCACAGATTGCCTTTTTAAGACACTCCATCTACAGACAGGAACAATACCAAAAATTGCCTTTTTAAGACCCTCCATCTACAGACAAGAACAATACTACAGATTGCCTTTTTAAGACACTCCATCTACAGACAGGAACAATACCAAAGATTGCATTTTTAAGACACTCCATCTACAGACAAAAACAATACCACAGATTGCATTTTTAAGACACTCCATCTACAGACAGGAACAATACCAAAGACTGCTTTTTTAAGACACTCCATCCACAGACAGGAACCATACCACAGATTGCCTTTTTAAGACACTCCATCTACAGACAGGAACCATACCACAGATTGCCTTTTTAAGACACTCCATCTACAGACAGGAACCATACCACAGATTGCCTTTTTTAAGACACTCCATCTACAGAGGTCTCCTTCTTAGTGCTTTTTCCTGTCGTTCTCCAGCCTTCCTTTGGCTCTTTCCCTCTTTTCCCCTCTGTCACTTTATTTGTTTACCCACAATTCCCCTGGGTAATTAGCAGTGTGATAATGAGCAGTGTTTGTGGCACAAGTACACACCCACTCACCACAGGACACACACAAACACACACACATACTAGCTTCCCCCGACAAAAAAATAAACAATAAGAGAGGGCACTCTACTGGGAACAGATGGATCTGTGGAAGTACAGGGAAAGGTCACTCTCTGCTTTAAATACTGATCTTAGATCAGCCCTCTTACCGCAGGTCTAACCTCAGCTGTTATAGTTTACCGCATTATAACTGACCCCAGGCAGTGCTAGACTTGGGGTAAATATGACAATAGGGGGTTTTACAGGGAAATGTTTCCTGTCGTTTCATAAAAGGTAATTCTAACCCTAACCCTTTTTTTTAAGGACAGTCAACTTTGATGTCGCCCTTTTGCTTTGTGTAGTTGTGTGTTTCCCCAAGGGCACATCACCCTCCCTTGGTGATTTGTCTCTCTTCTTTCCTCGAGCATCCTTCTTTCTTTCCCCTCCTTCCTAATCTCTATCAATCTCAAAAAGTCTCTACTCATTCAACAACACTCTTCTCATTGTACATCTTCTCTTTCTCAACAATGGTTTTTATTTTCTACAAAGGCCTGTGTTGTGTAACTCTGTTTCATATGCAGGGTTCATTTGAATAGTGTAAAATGGCTTCCCCTGCTGGTCTCCCCTCAATCTTTAAATGAAATCACAGGATAGTGAAAGCAACATGGCGAACACCTATCTGCTCCTCAGTGCAGAGGAGGGAGAGGAGAACACAAGGAAGCCAGTGTAAACTATTGGGGTGCAGGGTGTGTAAACTATTGAAATGTGGGGTGTATAAACTATTGGGGTGCAGGGTGTGTAAACTATTGAAATGTGGGGTGTATAAACTATTGGGGTGCAGGGTTTGTAAAATATTGGGGTGCAGGGTGTGTAAACTATTGGGGTGCAGGGTGTGTAAACTATTGGGGTGCAGGGTGAGCAAACTGTTGGGATGCAGGGTGTGCAAAGTATTGAGGTTAGGGTGTGTAAACTATTTGGGGTTCAGAGTGTATCAACTATTGGGGTACAGGGTGTGTCAACTATTGTGGAGCAGGGTGGTCAACTATTGGGGCGTAGGGTGTGTCAACTATTGAGGTACTGGGTTTGTAAACTATTGAAGTGCAGGGTGTGTAAACTATTCAGGTGCAGGGTGTGTAAACAACTGAGGTGCAGGGTGTGTAAACTACTGAGGTGCAGGGTGTGTAAACTATTGAGGTGCAGGGTGTGTAAACAACTGAGGTGCCGGGTGTGTAAACTATTGAGGTGCAGGATGTGTAAACAACTGAGGTGCAGGGTGTGTAAACAACTGAGGTGCAGGGTGTGTAAACTATTGAGGTGCAGGGTGTGTAAACTATTGAGGTGCATTGTATTGACTTCCGCAATAAGGACCACGGAAACGGAAATGTGTTTCCTGCCGACCCGAGTCAGACGCACACGTACACACATAACGCACACGCCCCACCCCACTTTTCTTCCCCATCTCCATAGCATCGTTTCCATGGTAACTGGGAACAAAGGCACATGCAGGTGAGAGACTCTCATCCTGTGGTGTCGATGGGCAGGAACAGCCGACAGGAATGTCAATGTTCTCGTTCGGCTTCCGTGTCTGAAACAACTGGAACCAGTGAACGGTTCAGTGCCGCCCTCTCCGTCCGTAGACAGGTTGTGGGGTGGAGTTCAGCAAATGAAAGGTGCCGACATGTCATGGCAGTTGATTGAAACTGCATTACTAAATAAAAACACAGGAGTTAGACCGACAGAGTGTAATGGAATGGTAGTAATTTAGCCAGTGTTGTTTGACACTAAAAATGTATTATCTGTGTGTGCGTGTGTTTCGTAGGAGCTATTCACGGCCGAGTGTAAGTTCAAGGAGTCTGTGTTTGAGAACTACTATGTGATCTACTCGTCGATGCTGTACAGACAGAATGAGTCTGGGCGGGCCTGGTTCCTGGGACTCAACAAGGAGGGACAAGCCATGAAGGGCAACCGCGTGAAGAAGACCAAACCAGCTGCCCACTTCCTGCCCAAACCTATAGAAGGTAAGGCACATTCTCACACACATTAACACACACACAAACATACACACACAAACACACTCACACCGCTCTCTCTTCTTATCTATAGTCGCAATGTACAAGGAGCCATCGTTGCATGACGTCCGGGAGACGTTGCCTAAAGTCGCCGGAGTCCCGCCCAGCAAAAGTACAACCAGTGAACCGGTGGCCATGAATGGTGGAAAGCCAATCAACAAACCCGACCCGAAGGAGAACGCGACATAACCTCGCCCCTCCTCTCCCGCCGCATAACAGAGACATGAGACTCCGCCCACAGCACTCAAACCTTTGCCCTGATTGGTCAATTATGGGCTAAGTACCACCTCTCTCTCTTCTTGCCCTTTCTCTCTCTCTCTCTCTCTCTGGGCTATTGGGTGCAGTGGAACTGGACCACTCCATTTTGGGGGACGGGGGAGGGGAGAAGAGGAGGTGAAGAGGAGGAGAAAGATGATGAGAAGGAGAAGCGGAAATGGCTGATTTCATCAGCTAGATAAACTATAAACTTGGACAGCAGAATGCCCTACTTACGTGATACGGAATGCCTTTTTCGAGTCTTTAGGATGACTTTTTCTGATGATGACAAAGCATTTTCCCAAAAAAACTTTTCGCCAGGTAGCCTTGCCTGCTGATGGCTACCCATAAGCCCCTTCTATCACTCTGTGAAGCACCCTCCATGCTGACCACAATCTATTGTTTGTTTGTCAGTTTAATGTTTGTTTGTTTACATATCTATACCCACAATGCACCAGCAATCGTCTGGATAGATCGTTGTACAGACTCAAAACAAGACTACCATCTATTTTTCAAATATTCCCTCTCTCATTCTTTCTCTGAAATGTTCTTAGTCTGTCATTTCTACCAATCTCTCTCTGTCTCTCTCTTTAGCTCTACATCTCCTGTATCTTGGACTTCTTCTCACTGTATGTTTGTAGGTTAATTCAATTAGTGAAAGATGCAGGAGTCAATACTTGATTTTTTGGGGACATGAAGCAGACATGTAGAGTGAGAGGCCTAGGGACTGTGACCAAGGATGAGGACTGAGGATGAGGACTGGGGCTGAGGACTGGGGCTGAGGATGAGGGCTGGGGCTGAGGATGAAGACAGGGACTGAGGATGAGGACTGTGGCTGAGGATGAGGACTGGGGCTGAGAATGAGGATTTGGGTATGAGGACTGAGGCTTGGGCTGAGATGTGAATGAGTTGGTAGCAATTGGAGAGTGCCTGATACATCAAACACGTCATGGTAGCAGAGGAGTCGGGAAGACCACAAAATCTCTTCATGGACGAGGACATTACATGTCCAAGAGATTCTATTTGGGGTCATGGGCGAATACGTTTTATTCAGGAAATGTATTGAAATAAACATTTGATATTAGAAACGTTCTGAAGGTGAATGACACGGTAGCATTTTCAACGGCAATGCACATTTACGTAGCGAAGCTGAGGAAGTCAAGAAATGTGGGACATTAAAAGAGCTGTGGTGTCACCAACAGTGTAGTAAAAAGACATCCTGGAGGTTTAGTACTGTGTTGACATTGTTAAATGGTAGACTACAATAGGCCTATACCTGTTTGCTTTCTCACTGTGACTACGAACCTCCCATTACATCTTGGAGTTGTAGCTTTCGTATTCAAGAAGCCATTGATTTCCTTAACCTGTGTTTTCCCACAAACTCCTTTACTTGTCAATTGTCTGAATGAAACAGGGGTTGGATGTTGGTTTGTTAGGTTGTTTTTTTTGAAGTGTTGAAGTTTTTTATTGTGAGGGTCAGGTGTGTCACTTCTTGTTTATGTAGCTAAGATAGATCCCGGAGTGTGTAAACATCAACATGACTGTAACCTGAAGACTTGTGTTAGCTTCAAGCGCACGGCCTCTGCAAAGCCAATGTGCAAATGGACCATGGATGCCAACTTAGCCCATGGCAGGCCTATAATGGGCTCCTGCAAGCTTGCTAGCTAGACGAGATCCTACAGAAAACAATCAAAAAGATAAACTGTTAAAACAAAATATAAAAAGGAAAAAAAAATCTACTGGGATGTGTGTGGGGAAGGTGTTAAAGCGACATTTGCTGTACTTGTCCAGTGTTTTGTCTGTACCAAGCTGAACAAAAGCTGCTGTTCTTTGACAAAGAAATGTTGACCTGACATTTGATGGTGTTGTGTTGTTGGGTTGATGCTGTTTCTGTTCCTGTTGAAAACAGACTTGTTCAGTGAGAGAGTTCGGCCAAACGTAAATACGGGAACCACGTTGCTGCTTCTTGGCGATTCACTGTTGCCGGAGGGTACTAACATGGCTGGCGTTAGGCTATGGGATGTCATAGTTCAAACTGAATTGGCCAAACGTTCTCTAAGATCTCTGATTGAATTCTGACATCGGTAAGCTGTGTGTGCTTCTGGTTCCGAATCTCCAACTGACTGCGTCAAGTAAGACTGGATCTGTTTTTGTAAAACTGGAATAACTTTGACTGTGCAAATGTACAATCCTTTCTTTCTCTCTCTATCTCTCAATATCTCTCTCTCAATCTCTCTCCATCTGTCACTCTCACCCTACAACCCCCTCTTTCCCTAACCCCTGCCCGTCTTTCCTCCTCCTCTCTCCTCCTCCTCTCTCCTCCGGTCTCTCTCCTCCGGTCTCTCTCTCCTTGGTCTCTCTCTCTCCCGGCCCGTCTGCGTCTCGACCCGTTGCATGGTAAACGAGGAAGGCAGTGGAGATATGCATGTGGTTCTGTAGGCTATGTGTATCAAAACAAAAACAAGAAAAAAAAATAGATTATGTCGGTAAATGAACCGCTATCTTTACATACATATATATGCAAAAGAGTTTGTCTGCACTGTACAGTTTGTGTCTCTTAATTGTATACACAGATACAACATATTGAATAAAGTATTTCTATAAAGGAGTAACGTGGATGTTATTGACAGTTTTCCAGACTGAACGTTTCAGGCCACGCACACCAGGATTGACTGAACACGCATAGGAGCTGGGCAAAGAAAGAATAACTGGTAAGAATGTGTCTTTGAATAGGTAGCTATTTCCTTATCACCTCAAACGACGACCAATCAACAGCTTTCAGCTAGCTCGGGCTATCGCTCTTTTCTCTACGGCAAGCCAAACAGTCCAGAAATGACTCAAGTATCTTCTCAAACTTAAGGCCTAAGATTCAAAGGAAAACACAAGATAGGCTGACTACAAAGACACACTTGGCTGTGGGCTACGGCTGGCTCCTTTCAATGAGGAAAACGCTCCCTTTAGCCTCCTCCCTTCCGCTGTGTTGCCCCTGAATGCACGCTGGAGTTCACCTGTTCACCAGACCCATGTTCTTAAGCTGTTCATCCACAATGGGTTTCATTGTTGGGGTGTCAAGAGTCTTCTGGTGATTCTGTTGGGTGTTTATCTCCTGATGGCTCCAGTGAAGAGCCGGTGCCTTCAATTCTCAATGGAACGAACCAGCAGCCAGACCCGATGCCTTCAATTCTCAATGGAACAAACCAGCAGCCAGACCCGGTGCCTTCAATTCTCAATGGAACAAACCAGCAGCCAGACCCGGTGCCTTCAATTCTCAATGGAACAAACCAGCAGCCAGACCCGGTGCCTTCAATTCTCAATGGAACAAACCAGCAGCCAGACCCGGTGCCTTCAATTCTCAATGGAACAAACCAGCA
>JACXGK010007466.1:14447-25332 GCA_016801125.1 Novumbra hubbsi | reverse complement strand
ACATACTTCACCAGTGTGTAGGCTAACATACTCCGCCAGTGTGTAGGCTAACATATTCCGCCAGTGTGTAGTCTGACATACTTCACCAGTGTGTAGGCTAACATACTCCACCAGTGTGTAGGCTGACATACTTCACCAGTGTGTAGGCAAACATACTCCACCAGTTTGTAGGCTGACATACTCCACCAGTGTGTAGGCTGACATACTCCACCAGTGTGTAGGCTAACATACTCCACCAGTTTGTAGGCTGACATACTCCACCAGTGTGTAGGCTGACATACTCCACCAGTGTGTAGGCTAACATACTCCACCAGTGTCTAGGATATCATACTCCACCATTGTGTAGGCTAACATACTCCACCAGTGTGTATCCTAGCATACTCCACCGGTGTGTAGGCTAACATGGGAGGACATTTATTATTTGGGCTGAAGGCTCACAATGTATGGATCTGTAGAAAATTGTTTCTTATTTTTACAAAGATTATTTCCCAGTGATATAAACCATGAAGCCATACTGTGTATATTATACCTTATTCTCTGTGAAGTGTTACTGTGTTGGCTTCTTGGTAGCGTTATATGAGTTTGGTAGCCTTTTCATCAATCCTCTCTGTCTAATTTAAAACCCTTCTCTGTGTAATAATAAAATTGCTTGCAAGGTAGTTGGCTAGATTTGCAAAACAACATAATTTTTGTCATTTTATAATTAAAAGATAATCAACTACATAACTTGATCGTATTTATTATTCTGTCCAATCCACTAACAGGCACCTAAACTTAATTCAAGAAACTTTCAATTTGGAAACACTTTTGAAATAAAAACAGAATGCAATGTGCAAAACATTCAAACCCTATATTCAATAGAAAATAGTACAAAGATATAATATCAAATGTTGGAACTGAGACATTTTAATGTTTCTTGAAAAGCAAATGCCCACCATGAATTTGATGCCAACAACACATTTTAAAAACATGTTTCTCTTGATGCTATTTATGCTCTTGTTTGTCTTGGGAAAGAAGCAACAAAAGACTGGAAAAGTTGTGTAATGCTAAAAAACTAAATCTAACTAAAACTATGGCTGAAAAACAATATTGGCCGTGATCTTTGGGCCCTCAGATAGCACAGCAAAAAAAACAGACAGTTATTCAGTGGAGGAAATCACTGCATTGGCTCAGAAAGATTTCAGAAAACCATTGTCTTGAACACAGTACATCATTGCATCCACATATGCAAGTTAAAACTCTCCCATTCAAAGAAGGAACCATTTATAAATAAGATCTAGAACCACTGCCGCCTTCTCTGGGCCTAAGCTTATTTAAGATGGACCAGGGGGAGTAGAAATCTTCTCTAAAGCCCAAATTAAATATTTGGGAATGGGCGCCGGGTTCCCCAGGCTACGGTGGAGAGAGACCATCCGTCTTCTTATAAGTGCACAGTTCAAAAGCCAACAAAAGCCATGGTATGGGGGTGCATTAGTGCAGATGGCATGGGTAACTTATTGCTGTACGATATATACAGGTTTTGGAGCAACACATGTGTGGTTGTACTATTCAGCACAAAATATTCTGGACACGCAAGCCTATCCCTTATCCATTCTTCCCATACTATCCATATAGGTGCATCGTCTGTACTATATATTTTTGAATAGTCTTATTAGTTACCTTATTACCATAACCAAAACAATTTTTGCTATTGTTTAATCAGCTTAATTGACTTGCTTCAGTTATTAGAGGTAAAATGTACCTCTAAGATCAGCTGGTCTTTCCCCACAATCCCTGGCAAGTTGTTCTTCTTCAAAAGCTAATTTGAGCGCAGCAAAAAAGCATCCAAAACGTAGTCAGCATCAGCACTCACATCTGCTTCCAGCAAGCATGCACTCACACATACACCCACACATGTACTCACACATGAACTAGAGTATGCAGTTACAAACCTGTACATTTGATTTTGTATCTTGGTAACTTTAAACCCTAATCCCACACCACAAACTGGAAATGTAGCCCTAACCCTATGAGTAGATGTACACACACACACACACGCAAATAAACACTGATTACAGATCTATAATCCTTCTTTTCCCTCAGCCTCAAAATAATTCCAAGATGACACTATATAGACTGTTGCTCAAGGACATATTATCTGTGTTGCATGTCGATAAGGTGATTTTAAAGAATCCCACTCCTGGGAATCAGATGGTGCTAAGAGCTAGGTGTTCATTATCCTGTCCTGTCACCACAATCCTTTTGATCAATACAGGGAGATGATTAGAACATTCTGGCTAGTTACTTATGTCAGTAGGCCGTCAAATCCCACTCTTTACTCTGATTACCCTTGTGTTTGTTGTGTGGTTGCCTTCTGCACCACCAGTCCACACTGAGGCTCTTGTGGTCAGGACTAGCAGAGGGTAAGTAGCCTGACTGTGTGTTTGGGTGTGGAAGTAAGAGTTTTGTCATATAAAATGACTGTGTACAGAATGCCTTTGTAAGGGTTATGCTCTGTACACTACACTGGAGCCCTGTTCACTACACTGGGGCCCTGTTCACTACACTGGGGCCCTGTTCACTACACTGGGGCCCTGTTCACTACACTGGGGCCATGTTCACTACACTTGAGCCATGTTCACTACACTGGAGCCCTGTTCACTACACTGGGGCCATGTTCACTACACTGGAGCCATGTTCACTACACTGGAGCCATGTTCACTACACCGGAGACCTGTTCACTACACTGAAGCCCTGTACACTACAATTGAGCCATGTTCACTACACTGGAGCCCTGTTCACTAAACTAGAGCCATGTTCACAACACTGGAGCCATGTTCACTAAACTGGAGCCATGTTCACTACACTGGAGAACCTGTTCACTACATTGGAGCCCTGTTCACTACACGGGAGCCTGTCTATGTTTTCCAATGTTGCCATATTCTAGATAACATGTGACAACAGTAGATAACCCATGACAACAGTAGATGACACCTTACAACAGTAGATAACACACAACAACAGTGAATAACACATAACAACAGTAGATAACACACAACAACTGTGGATAACACATAACAACAGTGGATGACACATGACAACAAGAGATACCACATCACAATAGTGGATAACACAACAATGGATAACTCAAAACAACAGTGCATACCATATGACGACCACAGACAACACATGACTACACTGGACCACGCAACAAATAACTACACATGATAATACAGTGAACACAACACAGAACAACTCAGGATAACAATTCTCCGGAATCCCATCCGATTTGTGGTGTCAGTGGTCCGACTGTGCTGAAAATGAAACACGGATGACTCCCTGTCCCACACAGGACTTGGGACAGTAGGTCAAAAACTGAAGCAATTTTAAAGATAGTGACACATTCTGACCTGTGAAAAGTAAATAATAGACTCATAGGTGAACTTCAATGTGAAAATGTTTATACATAGTTGCCACTTCTTCTCTCTTATCAGCTGACTTGTACAAGAACAACCCAGCTGTTTTTAAAAGGTATGGATGAAGACAGGTATAAATGTTTAAACCTTGTGTTCCTGGCAAAAGCTATGTAAAGGCAGTACCTAATTGCAATGCATTCATTTTTGTGCTGTGTACAATGGCTTTTATTTTCCAGGCCCTCTAATCAAAAGCGACTTAGTGAATGTTTAACATTTTCGGTCAGACCAAAACCATTGCTATGGTTTACGAAGTGAGCAACTTCGGTCTACCAGGCATAACATCTGTTATTATAGAACTCTGTATTCTCCTGGAACCGAGAGGAAGCCTGATTTGTGATGCACGCCAAGCCTTAGAGGCAAGGTGGGGAAATGTCAATTCAAAGCAGGCTACAACAGCTGAATGCATGCAGGTCTCCAGTGTCACTCAACAATAAAGGCAAAGTCATTTGCATCTCTTATTTCCCGTTTCAGATGTAGCTTAACTAGAACGACATTCCCACTCAGTGCCCTTCTGAGAACGGAGCCGGCAATTTGTCACTGATGAAGTCGGGTTGGAAATAACCTGAACATGTGTTTCACACGGTGGACGGTACGGATGCAAATGCGTGATCAAGCACCTGTCGTACTATAAGACACAGTTCCATTTATTGAAAATTATTTAAACACTCAAAAATGTTTGGTACATGTACATTTCACAACAACAACACAAAAGTATGTGAAAGGTTTTCTTCTTTTAACATTTGATGGCAGCAAGGCCAGTTTGTTGTCATCCTCTCCCTGCCATAGTAACAGTCCCAGAAACAGGGTGCAAGAGGTCCATACCGCTTCTGCCCACCCAAGACAAACACGTGCGCGTTGTGTTGACACACCGAGCAGTCTGAATTCCAGGAGTGAGGCTAGAGGCCGTCTGGCACCTTCCTTCCAATCAGGAGCTCTGCGGGAATAATTAGGTGGCTGACAGCTCTGTTCCTCTTCCTGACTTGGGATGTGTCTGACCCCAGGGCATCAACCTGTCACGTCAAACCTACACACACCTGTACCGTTCTGCCTCCTCTGTATCACCGGCAGCCTCGCCGAAGCGGCGGTGCCCCGACTCTAAAAATACCTCACGTCTTGTTTCCACGCGGAGCGTGAAAGCCAGACAAAGAGAGAAAAACACACAAAGAGAGCGAGAGGGTGAGAGAGAGAAATAGAGAAAGCGAGAGTGAAAGGCAGCTGATCTGAGTTTTTACAAGCCGAAATTAAGTGGCTTTTATGTACCCGTCTCCGTCCAAGCGAGACCAATGTGGACACAGTGTTTGGTGTGGGAATCCATCACTGTCTGAACGTCTTCCATCTGGAGGTAGACTATCACAAACTGAGCAGCAGAGCCCAGCACATCCCGGGGGGGTGTCCTCTCCGCCTCAGGGACAACACGGACACTTGGCGTTGCCAAATATACCCTCAGAGGCCAGGTTATTAGGGCCTTCCATCTACCATCGGGTCACCTAACCCATTTGCCTCCAGAACAACCTGAGTTTTTCAGTGTTCGGATTTGACGAGGTGTCGGAAGCTCTGGCATCATACAGTGGTAGAAGACTGGATTGTTTCAAATTACATATGATTTTTGGCCACCAGGTAAATTATGGACTGCCTGATCATTCATCAGAACAAAGGCCTTTTCTATATTTAACATAAAAGATAACATTCCCAAGTATGGCTGAGCAGACAAAAACAGCTAGAGCAACTAATAGCAAGCACCATCATATGGTCTGAGAAAGTGTAATAGAGAATAAAACTTTATTTCTGTTTTGGAATGTGCATGTTGACTACATTAGCTGTGTCATTAATTCCCATTCACACACATTCAGAGCACATCAGAAACTAGATATGTAAACTAGTGTCATGTGGTGTGCTGCTGTCTAAACCAGACAAAACCAGGTTAATAGACCCTCAAGCCTTGAATGTTATTGGCTAATACAAACAATACAAGTCAAAGTGATGGGAATTACAATAACAGCTTTATTAAATTAGTGCAAAAGACAGACATAACTCATTCAAAATGTCATTTTTTCTTTGCTTTATTGTGACTCATGGGGTCTTCCACACAAACCCACACTCACCATATTTTTTATGAGCGCAACAAAATGAACTAACCTCCAATTCAATAGCCTTATTTTGTCACTGTGTGACTCGGAGGAGAGGCGGGTAGAGGCAGACAAACAGAACCATGAAACACAAGGCAGACATTGCCAATCTGCAAAGCAATTTTGGACTCCAGATTAAAACTAATCACAGATTTTCCAAAAACTGGAGATTTTACATAAAAAATAGGAAACACATCAATAGCATTAGAAATAGTGCCTAAATTCCACAAAAAGTGTTCTCATTTTTGTGGGGGTAATTGAAGAGCCTGCAGTCCAAGTACATAAGTTAATTAATATATTTGTACAATGGTAAAAAATAAAATATATATATAGTGTACTTGTTTTTTTTTTAAGTTTCACACCGTTACTATAAAGATATGTTTTTATCACTCCATGACATCTAATGCAATAGAAACAAAACGAATCAAAAATGACTCCAGAAACTTCTGAGTTGAGAAGGCTTATGGCTACCACCTTGCCCTAAGAGATCACGACCACTGCAGACAAAAACAGGCTTTTTTCTCTCATTACAGTAGGAAACAAGATCAAATACACTCGTCGTGGGACGAGAAAATAAAGTAATACATCAAAAAAGTCTACACTTCTTCCTATCCAGTATCCAGTACCTCAGACTACACTGTGTTTCCTTGCCCAGCCAGATTCCATTCAGGCCCTGGTGTCTGTGACAAAACAGTCAACAGAAATGGAGGGAAGTGTGTAAGGGGGGGGGGGGGGGGGGGACCACGGGCGTGGCCGGACAACTGTTCGGGTGGGGAGGAATGGAGCTGGGGGCATTGATGGAGCAAGAGAGGAGGAGGGTGGAGAGAGCAGGGTTATAACACAGAGGACTGTTCTGTTGGTGATTGCTTGCTAGGTGTTGCTATCATGACGAGAGGTATTCTCTCCTTAGGCTCGGTCGCGTTGGGGAGATACGTGGTTTCTCTTCAGCGTTGCGAGGAGACTACGGTAGGCTTCGGCACAACTTACAGGCCTGTTTTGCAAAAGAGGGAGAAAGAGGACAGGAAGTGGAAAAGCAGAAGAGCAATAGAGAAGGAGGAAGAAAGGCAGAGAGTCAAGGGCGTCTTCTAAACTGAGCTCTTGTGCTCAATTACACAGAATAGGTTTCCGTTCGTACATTAAAGATTCACAGCAGAGGACAGAGAATGTGTAATAGAAAACCCATTAAACATATTCAGAAACAGAAATAATATTGAAAAAGACAATTATTGATCTGTTCGCTGGACATGTCAAAGCTTGGAAGCCTCAGAATGACATCTCCTCCTTTGGGAAACCCTGGTGAATGGATGTATTCCTGTATTTCTAGTAAAGTGATTTTCTGTCACACACGTCCCAAAACCAGCAGAGGTAACGCACTATGACATTCCATTGTATTGTAGTCAGATGCCAGTACATGTGATTTATGAAGAGTAAAAGCAAAGTAATAAATAGCTTATAGTGAAAAATCGGACATGATCTTATTAAATAGGCAGTGAGTAGGTACAGTTAGTGCTGCTGTCACAACCCTTCCCGAGACACAGAAACACAATATGAAACGAGACGTTATCGATTCGGCCAACCCGTCTACCCCCTTTTGCCTCCCTTTTCCTCCTGGTCTCCATTCCTCGGTTCGGCCAATGTGGACTCTCTTCTACCCCCCCTCTGTCCCCATTATGACCAGTAGACTGGGTCTGAGAGTGCTTGTCAGTCTGGACAGTAAGTCCAGACACTCAGGGACCTGAGACTTGGCTGAGTTCACCGCTCAATCTAGGAGGGTTTCATTCCATTTGCTGGTGGAGACGGGCTCTCTACACAGTATGGCAACGGAGCAATGGAGTGGCTATCAATAAAGACTGTTATGTTTCATTTCAACTGTTTTTTATTCCCTTTTTTTGCGCTATTCCACCTCAACCTCAAAACATGTTTGGAAAATTGTTTAAAAACATGCAAACTTTCATGAGACATTCGGAAAATAATTGGCCCGCGGGCTCTCGGAAACGCAGGAGCTTTGGAAGTTTGTCTGATTTGACGGAGGGAAATCTAATGACAGTAACTATAGATCTGTTTGTTCTCATAGTTGTTTTTCCCCACTGGCCATTTCTTCTGTTGGGTCGGCCTAAGTGATTCTGGGATGAAAATATAAGATCAACAGCACTCTGAAGGCTAAGTGCCTTCACTCTGCTCTAGAAGTGCGTTTTGCAAATGTATTGAGACTCTGAGAACCTTTATTAACGCGCGCAGCGATATTCTTCCCCCTCTGGCTAAAGACACAGCCTGAAACATGAAAATACACAGCCACATCAATTCACCTCAGCACTCACACTGAGTCAATAAGTCAGGCAAGGAGTGGATAAGAGGGACCCTTCCCCCCACCCCAGCTGAATGACAACGGAACAGATACCAGCAGACCCGCTGTGCTACAATGGGAGGGGGGCCTGGAGGCCATGAAGGCAAGAGAATGAGGGAGGGAGGAACAGACAGAAGGGAAGAGAGCAAGAGCTGGGAAAGAGAACGGGAGGGAAGCACGGCTTGAGGAAGAGTCAGGGTGAGGGAAAGAGGGAGAGAGAGGAGTGTTTGATCTAATCACAATCCTCTTAATTGGCTGAAAGTGCTTCTGGCAGCAGTCAGCTAGAATTGGGGTAACATTATAACTCGTACGAGCGATGCCATGGAAAAACTCCCATCCAGCAGAAATCCCATTCTCCCTGCCTGCTTGCTGATCTACCCTCCGTTCCTTCCATCTATCTTCATCTTATTCTAAATGTCAATATGTCAGGAGAAAAGTCTCACAGCATATGGTGAGCCATATCCAATATCTCCTCCGTTTCTGAAAGAAGTGCAAAGTGCCAAGTTTGCCTCTTGACAGTCTAATCATATAACAGCAACACTCACTGTCACTCTCCACTCCCCATTATGGCTTTAAGGAGAGGAGTTCTGACAAAACTACAACCAACTCAAATATAGCATTCTCTTTTTTAGCATAAAAAAACCCACAAAGCTGTTAAAATTATTCTTTGCAACCACGACACCTCTCAGTGTCAAGCGGAATCTCCTGGTAAAACAGGCATGACTAGACTAGATGGGTGCGAGTAGTATTAAAAATGACATTGGAGAACAATGTTTTTATACATTTTAATTGGAGGGAAAGATAGGTAATTTCATATGCTAGGCATTATCAGCTAGGTAATATCAAATGCCTTTCCTGAGATCGGATAGGAGCTCTTTTATCAGATCTCTAGAGACTCAGAAGATCTCTACAGAACTCACCTCGAAGACAAACATTAACAGCAACCCACTCCAGAATGCCAGATATTCCGTCAACAGATCAGCCTTTAACAGACTGCAGAATGATAGTATCAAATTGATCACAGTGAATGTGTCCCACTGCGGTCCACATTACACTGTATCTACTGACCTTCCACAGACCAGGCAGTATCTCTGTTAGAGGAGACAGACTCAGCGCGGACTGGGCCGATTGAGCTGGCTGGGCCGACACTTCTGCATAGCGGATATTGCAGAAGGACGGAGCATTGAGATAGCCCAACGGGAGCGGAAGAGGAAATGTCAACTTGTTTAATTGTGCAGCTGCACATTCATCCGTGCCTTTCACTTCATCACCTGTGTTACCCACAAAAGCTTAATATAGAGAAAAAACATATACCTCTTGAAAGGCCACTGGGGCTGACAGAGCTTATGTGGAAAAATCATTATACACACTACTGTCAAAAGTTTGGTGTAACTTCTTCTTGAAACCTTTCCTTATGTTCCAAAATTCACATTTGTTTGTCCCACAAAATAACATGAACTTTATCAGAAGTACCGTGTAGACATTGCTGATGTTGTAAATGATTTCTGTAGCTGGAAAAGTTAACAAAAGGATAACAAAAGCCTCACAAAGCTTCATTAAATAGTACTTGCAAAACACCTGTCCCACCGCCAACAGTTAAAAGGTGGCTCTGGGATGCTGGCCTTCTATGTAGAGTAAAAAAATCCTTATCTTAAACTGGCCAATAAAAAGGAAAGATGAAGATATGCAAAAGAGCACAGACACGGGACAGAGGAAATTGTAAACAAGTGGTTCGGACAGACAAATATAAGTTTGAGTTTTCGGATCACAAATAAAAACATTGGTGAGACAAAGATCAAATTGATCTGTCCATCACGGAGAAGGCAATGTGATGGTCTGGGGGTGCTTTAGTGGTGGGGAAGTGGGAGGTTTGTACAGGGATCTTGAAGAAGGAAGGCAATGACTCTATTTTGACAAACCATGCAGAAGATACTTGATTGGAGCCAATTTCCTCCTGCTTTCCTCCAAACTACACAAGAACTATTTAAGGATGAACCAGTCAGCTAGAATTCTGTCTATAATGGAGTGGCCAGCACAATCACCGGATCTTAACCCTATTAAGCTGTTGTGGGATCATCTTGACCTTATGGCACATAAGAAGTGCCTATCATGCCAATCCAACTTGTGGGAGGTGCTTCATGAAGCATTGGGTGAAGTCTCTTCAGATTATCTCCACAAGGATGCAAGGCTGTAATTGCTGCAAATGGAGGATTCCTTGACCAAAGCAAGGACACAATTATTATTAAAAATAATTATTTCTAACCCTGTCAATTACTTTATTATCTATTCATTCTGCTATATTTCCTATTAAAACTCATTTAATGTATGTTTTCAGGGGGAAAACATTTTGAATGGTAGTAAATATTTACATCGTTTTCTCTATCTCAGCAGCTCTTACAGCCAACAACACATGATGCAGGACATCTCAGATGTCTGTCTGGAAATACAGTTCTTCAATACTTACCTACAGTTTGCGCAAAGTTAGAGAAAGCACAGAAGAATATAAGGACCATCCGAATAGACAGGCAGTAGTCTCTATTTAATGATGCACTCAGAGATGGGCAACGTCCCTCCTGGTCCCTAGCAAACACAGCTGAATAAAAGGACACCATCTTAAAGGTCATGATTTGGTGACAATCTCGAATGATGTGTTTCGGCTAGGGCAGACACCAATTACACAGGCCTTAGAGTAATGGAAGTCTTTTTGTGATGACATTTGTTTAAAAACAAAATAAAGTACAACCCCGCGGATATGCCGCAAAACATTGACATAGTCAGGAAGGCCTACTGTCCCTGGAGTGTGGCGCGTGTGTACGTTGACAGGGTTGCGTCACCCATTACCACATCCCCTATATCAGGCCCAGCCACTCCCCCTCTATTAGGCCCAGACACTCCCCCTCTATTAGGCCCGGCCTCTCCCCCTCTATTAGGCCCTGCCACTCCCCCTCTATTAGGCCCAG
>JACXGK010007466.1:0-14347 GCA_016801125.1 Novumbra hubbsi | reverse complement strand
GCTGTACGCTCCTTGACACGAGAGTGCTCCTCCACGCTCTGCTGTCAGAGGTACAGCAGCACAACCAGGGGTTTAGTGTCTCATGAATTCCAGGTCTTGCTACAATCCGATCACACTGCGGAGGCTCACACTTCAACAAGGACCAGTAAGCTACAGGATTCAGCCGAGGATTTAACTGCAGTAAACGGAGGTCTAAACAGGAGAATACTTTTGTATGCTCCCCACCTGCTGTTTCCCAGAGGCTTACATGCATTATTCAAGGGTATACAGAAGTGAACCTGGCGGAGTTCTTCATCCTCAGAGGGTGGGGCGGACGTAGTGGGGGGGGGGAGGGCATGTAGATATGGATTGTTCCGCAGCGCCAGGATGGGCGAAGATACAGTCACTTGAGAGCCTGCCACCTGGTGAAGGAGATTGATGGAGAGCGCGGTCCTCCTTGGCTGCAGCCAGATCCACCACCTACACAGTGTTTAAAAGGCCTCCTTCCTAAAGCACACGTGGCCAGCTGCGGGGAGGCGCTGAGTAAATGTCGATCCGGCAAAAAGTACATGTGTGTGAATGTTTTCCCAAAGTGTGTCGTTACAGAGCGTGTCTGTGTGGAGATAAGTGGCGGGGGCCAACTGGGTGGGTGTGTGTGTGTGTTGTGTCCGAGGGGGGAACAGACAATCTAATCTCCTCACACCTTTCTTCTCCCCGCCTGTTCAGTGACTCGCCTTGAGCACTCAAGTCTTTTTTTTTTCCCGTCCCCGCGCGATCCTTCCGCTGAGGGTTCAGAGTTGAGAGTTCAGCTGGATGACAGGGGAATTGAAACCACAGTCCCTCCGTCGTCCTTCCTCCCGCCATCTGGCCCGGTGACGGAGTGATCATTCTCCTCTATCAGTCCCGGAGCAGCGGGCCCTGGGCCTGGCTGATGTGCCCTGACAGGAGTCATCTCTCTGTGTGTGTCACCGCCTCTGATACAGAGGGGACCTCCACAGACCGGCCCTCTACTCCCAGTCGCTCCCGCCGGAGACACGCAGACAAAGATTACCTCCTTCCGTATACCACTACCCGCCGGCGCCCTTGGCTGTTGGCTGCCCGAGGCGAGACAAAGAAAATGCCTTCCTCCTCCTGCCCCTGGAAAAGGGAAATAGGGAAACATAGAGAGTTGGCTTGACGTCCAACTTTATGAACCCCCATCCAGACGGAAGACCAGCGTTTGAAACGTGTACTTGTGTCACTAATATCAGCTGCCTAACTTCTGGGCTCACAGACGAGGTAAGAGACCATATTAGTGGGCGGAATATGAGAGACGTTATGTGGAGGTGTGTCTTGGGCTGTTTGGCTCAGAAAATGAGCCTCCCTCAATCTGCCGCCCCTAAGCGGGCATCTAATCCTGCCTAATGAGCAGGCTGGGCAGACTACCTGGCCCTTTCCGGCTGCACAGCTCTGCTCAATAATATGCTGCAGTTTCTCTGGTTTGGGGTGTTCAACAGCTCCACGTAACACACCTGTTTCAGCTAGGGTTTCTATCCATGGAAGGACGTTCTTCAAGTATTTCCTGAAGCAAATGGTGGCTAATGAATCCCGGAGTCATTCAGTACAGTGAACCAAAGCAAATGGTGGGCTAATGAATCCCGGAGTCATTCAGTACAGTGAACCGAAGCACATGTTGGGCTAATGAATCCCGGAGACATTCAGTACAGTGAACCAAAGCAAATGGTGGGCTAATGAATCCCGGAGTCATTCAGTACAGTGAACCGAAGCAAACGGTGGGCTAATGAAACCCGGAGTCATTCAGTACAGTGCAAATGTCCATTGGAGGAGAAGCATTCAGGCCAGAGCAGAGGACCCCCAGCACGCTATCCGAGGAACATTCACTGGGCACAAACACACGGCTGTTTCCTGGTCGACCACTGCTCATCTAACACAGATCCCAGAGTCAGAGGGAAAGAAAGAGGGAGAAAGGGACAGAGGAAGAGGGGAAGAGAGAGACGTGGGGAGAGAGAAAAGGAGGGGGGTGGAGGCAGGTGCGGAGAAACTGTACTTACCCCGGAGGAAGTGTGATGGATGGAGGAAGGGGGTAAGTCAAAGATATGTTGAGAAAATGAGATGAGGAAACTAGATAGTGACTGTAAATCAGGGACCACTGGAGATTGAGAGACAGCAAAGGAGAAATACAGAGAAAATGGCATTAGAGCAAAGAGAAGGAGATAGATAGCGACGGGGGGAGAGAGAGAGAGAGGGGGTGTCATTGGCTGCGTGGGGTGTGTTGGCCCGCGAGCGTGTTTGGCTCAACATTCTCAATGGCTCCATTGTGTGTGGAATTACAGATGGGTCTTTCCTCCTATCCAACCCCTTCCCTCGGTTCCCTGTCTCCCCTCGCGCCAAACACAGCCGTGGGCACAGGACTCCGTCGTAAAACAAGTCCAGACCCAATTCCCCTCGGCACACAGGATAGGCATCAATTTAAAAGTGTTGGTCGAAGCGCACAGCCATTGCCTCCCATTGGAGGAGTCAATTATTCATGTTTCCGCTAATGCTACCAATGAGATATACTGCGTGAGCACCCCACCGTAGTCTCTGGGAAGCTCCTGGCGGTAGCGGGGGACCCTAGACGTACGGCGGGAGGAGGCAGACAAACCCCCGCGCACACCCACGAAAGAGGCGCTGGGAACAGGCCCAGATGTCTGGCAAGGCGTCAGAGCTTTAATGACCGCATATTCTACACAGGGCTTGTCGATATTAACTGCAGAATCCGATTCGTCACCCTCAGCGAGCACCCACACCGTCCTCAAATGGGGCAGATTCCATCGCCTGGTTCACGGCAGAGGAATGTGAGGCTGGATGGTGGAATTAAATTGGCACCGCAACCGTTTAACAACATTATTGATGAGATGTCTGTCACTACATATCACTCCTGGCTGAGAAACTGCCACTACTGCATTTCAATGTGACGGCAGGTTAGAGGTGTTTGGTATGCCACCATTCCAGTGCTTTGGCACTTTTCCAAGGCAGTGGCAGGTACACCGCCATTGAACGTACAACCCCCAAAAAACTACGTCACATTTTGGTCCGAGAGTTTTTATTTGCAGACATTTGGGGTTGCCAGGCAACCTAGGTCCGCCGTGCAGAGCTCGTCCTAATCCTGCCGTGCTACTAGACTAGACAGCGCCGACTACTACAATGGCAAAACAAGAGCACCGCTGTAACATTGCTAAAGGATGAGTTTGTCGCCGTATTTTTCCACCTAATGGGAGGAGTAGCAAGCTGTGAGATTAGCTATCTCCATTTACAACCACGCTCTGAGGCAGCAACAAAATGTGCTCACTGTGGCCTCCCGGGGCAGAGAGTTCAATTAGGAACTACCTGTGAAATGTCTGTTTTTCCGGAAAACTCTTGTCAGTTTTTGTTGTATATTGCTATTGTGTTTTAACACACTAGGGGTTTTAGTTAAATTTCAAACACCAACTTTTCGTAAAGACAATGTTACTAGTATTGTCAGATTAGCACGTTTTTTTTACTATTTTACACATTTAATAATAGTGAAGTCATAAAAATAATGAAATAACAACAAATAAATAGGGTAACACAAATCAAAATGCCTTTCTCATATTTCTTAGATCCTTCAGTAGCCACTCATTTTTTTCTCTTTGCATTTTCTCAACCAGCTTCATGAGGTAGTCATATTAGATGCATTTCAATGAACTGTCATGCCTTGTTAAAAGTTCATTGGTGCAATTTATTTAAATAATGAGTGGCAGACAATCAGACTTTTTGTGACAAGGTCAGGTTGGGATACAGAAGATGTCATTAAATATGTATATGTATAAAAGCAAAAACAGCAGAAATAAGTATTGAAAAAGAAACAACAGCCCATCATTACTTTAAGACATGAAGGACAGTCAAGAACTGTGAATGTATTTCCAAGTGTAGTCGTAAAAACTTTCAAGAACTATGATAAAATTGGATCTCATGAGGACGGCCACAGGAAAGGAAGACTCAGAGTTACCTCTGCTGCAGAGGATAAGTTCATTAGAGTTACCAGCCACAGAAATTGGCAATTAACTGAAACCCAAATAAAAATGCTTAGAGTTCAAATAACAGACACATTTCACCATCAACTGTCAAATTGCTGAAAAACTCCACTAATTAGTGAGAAAATAATTATTTGAGACAAGACGCATGAGAAAAAGGACATGAGGAAATCATATTTTTATGTTCCAAATCGTCATGGCTTAGTGAAATCCAAAGTGGGTGAATGGATGATCTCTTCATGTTTGGTTCCCACCTGGATGCATTAAGGAGAAGGTGTGATGATACTTTGCTAGGAGTAATTTATTAAGAACAACAACTGTGAAGTATGTGTGAATTCTTTCAAGACTGTTGTTAAAGCATTCCAGGTGACTACCTCATGAAACTGGTAGAGAGAATGCAAAGAGTGTGCCAAAGTAGAGACGGTAGGGCTTCAGACAGTTTACTCACCAAGTAGAGACAGTAGGGCTAGAGACAGTTTACTCACCAAGTAGAGACAGTAGGGCTACAGACAGTTTACTCACCAAGTAGAGACAGTAGGGCTACAGACAGTTTACTCACCAAGTAGAGACAGTAGGGATACAGACAGTTTACTCACCAAGTAGAGACAGTAGGGATACAGACAGTTTACTCACCAAGTAGAGACAGTAGGGCTATAGCCAGCAGCATCATCAGGTTGGTGCATACAGAGCTAGCACCATTGCAGTCCATTCTGTTCTTCTTGCAGGTGCAGACCTGGACCTTGATCTCTGTGCTGTTGGACAGCGGAGGCATGCCGGAGTCGGTCACCACCAGGGGAAGCTGGTAGTTGGCCCTCTTCATACTCTGTAGGAGCATGATCTGGGCATGCGTGTCTGAAACCAGGAGGTTCATTATCATTATGGTGCTCTGCGTACATGCTGGAGGCACATCCTATCACGTGCAAACATGACAATTACTGAAGCTACAGACAATTGAACAGAGGGGAATAAACAGCACACACCAGGGAACGGGTCAATTCAATTAATTCAAATGTCTTTTATCTTTTTTCTAGGTTAACAGAATAGTTTGGAATGTTTAACTGTTTTCTTAGATTTCCATTGGAAATAAAATGTATGTGAACGCGCCGGCATGCATGCACACACACAAACAAACACCCGCACGCACCCGCACACACCCACACACACACCCACACACACCTACACACACCCACACACCCGCACTTTAGGAATTTCTATACTTAAGATTATTACTATTCCAAAAACTCTCTTGCCTAACCCCTAAACCCAAAACCTGACCATAACCTTAACCCCAACTCCTTACTCTAACCACCAACCTCAGACATAACAACCTGGCTTTTGCACAGTACACTAGCATATAATGGGTCTCATGCCCTCATTGATTCAGAATAAATAAATAAAAATCTCACTGTTCTACATCCAAAAATCGCTACAGCCTCGGGTTCAACATTGCAATGGCTGAGCCGACCCAAAGCAAAACCTTGCGTAAAAGCAACCCCCCCCTTAAAACAGCTGTGACTGGCAGCACTTTAGAGAATCTAGGAACTGTGCACTTAGTAAATTAGGAAAGAAAACGCTGGCTTTTACGAACAACATTTTCAGCCTGTGGCTATAACCCAAAAATGATTGTGGACAATAATATATATGAAAAAAGCCATGTTTCAGCTGCCCGCAGCACTAAAATACGAGAACCGTGTCACCTCTGACAAAGATAAAATGGTTGAGAGCTTCAGTAATCACTTGGTTAGGGTTGGCCACGCATTCAAATCAACTGTGCCTCCTCCCATTGCCTGCACTGCTGCTTCTGTTCTTGGCAGGTTCTTCTCCAGAGCTCACAAGGTTCTTCTTTCATTCAGTTAGGGTGAACGAACCAAAATCAGGGCCTTTCAAAATCTAAGGGCCTCAGTGATCTGGATCTATTTATTCTGTATCTGCCCAACTCCATTTGACTCCACTGCCAGCCCATTCATCTCTCACTCCAAACTTCTACAATCCCCCAACATCTGGAAGCTTTGGCAGTCATTTCTCTCTTCAAAGGGACAACGTGCTAGACCTAAACTCTTACATGTTGATTTCCATCCTGCCTATCTAAAGTTTTGATGTCTGTTAAACAAACAATTAACTGATTGCATTCGTTCTGTGGCTTCAGACCTGACAATATGTGTACTTCAACAACACACATAGGCAGGTCCAAAATGGCATCATACCTGATAAGCAGTACGGTGCGTCTGTTTTTATTGACATGGCAAAGCCTCTGATGGCTTCAATCATCTCATCCTAATCGATACACTAAATAAACTTGGGTTGTCAAATAACTGCAGAGCCTGATTCGAAAAGTATTTCTCTGCCTTGAACAGAGCATAAAATTGGTGTGCTTGTCTAATCCACAGCTTTTTCAATGTGATTTATTTTAGTTAGATTTTTGAGCAATTTCTATTCTCTAAATAACACATTAGTAATGCTGCACTTGCTGCCAGGGAGTCCATTATCCACCTTTATGCCGACAACACTATCTTGAAAGCATTGGGACCCTTGTTGAACTGTCTGCTGACTGGCCTTCAACAGAGCTACGATACCATTGATCTCCAAAGACTCATCAATTCCATTGACACAAAATGAAAGCATTTCAATCAGATATACCTCTACCTGCCTGCATTACAAACATTCTACATTTATATACAGTGGGGAGAACAAGTATTTGATACACTTCCAATTTTGCAGCTTTTCCTACTTGCAAGAATGTCTGTAATATTTATCATCAACTGTGAGAGACGAAATCTAAATCTAAATCTAAACAAAAATCCAGAAAATCACATTGTAGGATTTCTAAGTAATTCATTTGCATTTTATTGCATGACATAAATATTTGATCACCTACCAACCAGTAAGAATTCTGGCTCTCACAGACATGTTAGGCTTTCTTTAAGAAGCCCTCCCGTTCCCCACTCATTACCTGTATTAACTGCACTTGTTTGAACTTGTTACCTGTAGAAAAGACACCTGTCCACACACTCAATCAAACAGACTCCAACCTCTCCACAATGGCCAAGACCAGAGAGCTGTGTAAGGACACCAGGGATAAAATAGTAGAACTGCACAAGGCTGGGATGGGCTACAGGACAATAGGCAAGCAGCTTGGTGAGAAGGCAACTGTTGGCGCAATTATTTGAAATTGGAAGAAGTTCAAAATGACGGTCAATCGCCCTTGGTCTGGGGCTCCGAGTAAGATCTCACCTCGTGGGACATCAATGACCATGAAAAAGGTGAGGGATCAGCCCAGAACTACACGGCAGGACCTGGTCAATGACCTGAAGAGAGCTGGGACCACAGTCTCAAAGAAAACCATTATTAACACACTACGCCGTCATGGACTAAAATCATGCAGCGCACGCAAGGTCCCCCTGCTCAAGCCAGCGCATGTCCAGGCCCACCTGAAGTTTGCCAATGACCATCTGGATCAGGGGTGGGAAAATATTTTGGCTCGGGGGCCACATCAGGATTTAGAAATGAAATGGAGGGCCACATTTGTTTTTGTAATTTGTTAATCATAATTGATTTGGAGGCCAGAAAAGGGCATTCTGTGGGCCGGATGGGACAGCCTCGCGGGCCGCATTTGGCCCTCGGGCCGTAGTTTGCCCACCCCTGATCTGGATGATCCAGAGGAGGAATGGGAAAAGGTCATGTGGTCTGATGAGACAAAAATATAGCTTTTTGGTCTAAACTCCACTTGCCGTGTTTGGAGAAAGAAGAAGGATGAGTACAACCCCAAGAACACCATCCCAACCGTGAAGCATGGAGGTGGAAACATCATTCTTTGGGGATGATTTTCTGCAAAGGGGACAGGACGACTGCACCGCATTGAGGGGAGGATAGATGGGGCGCGAGATCTTGGCCAACAACCTCCTCCCCTCAGTAAGAGCATTGAAGATGGGTCGAGGTTGGGTCTTCCAGCATGATAACGACCCGAAACACACAGCCAAGGCAACTAAGGAGTTGCTCCGTAAGAAGCATCTCAAGGTCCTGGAGTGGCCTAGCCACTCCAGGACCTTGGTCTGTATGGAGGAGTGGGCCAAAATCCGTCTCTCACAGTTGAAGTGTACCTATGATAACATTTACAGACCTCTACATGCTTTGTAAGTAAAACCTGCAAAATCGGCAGTGTGTCAAATACTTGTTCTCCCCACTGTACGTAGATATACAGAAAAGATTATCCTTAGTGCTGACTGCAACATTGGTCACAGTGATCTTTACACTTAGGTACATTTGCCCCATGTTTTTCATGTAATGCCAGACCCACTGGTCTAAGCTCATCTTCGCTCGGGTTCATTTGGGATTTGTGAGGAGGAGCTGCACCTTCTCTTCAGTAGTGTCCAAAACGTTAAACTGCTGGCCAGATTAAGTATGGCAGCATGTTAACCCTTGTCTACATGTCTTTCAGCAAATCCTCCTCTACCTCAGTTTGCCTCACGTGGATCATTCTGAAAGTACACACCCATTTTAGCTGTCTTTCATTGTTTTTATCTACTCACAAATGACTGAAACTAAGTGGAAAAGACTTAACACTTTAACCACTGCTTTATCCTTCTTTGAGCTGTTATCTGTGTGCACATCTGTATAACGTACACTTTAATTCTCAATTAAAGTACCTAGTTTAAATCAATAAAAAACAAATTCTGACCACCACCAGTTTAGTAAACAGTGAAAACACTCACACACACGTCATGACCAGGATCATCATATAGCTAGAAGGTTGTATATCCAGTTATTGTAAAACTGTCTGCACCGTATCTATCTCAGCAGAGTTGATTGAAGAGCATTTCCTCCACAATTTTCTCCTGTCACTCACAGGTAATATTTCCGCACATGATTTTGTCTTTGTCTGTCAGTCCTTCAGTTGGAGGAGTAGTCAGTCCAGCAGACATGATGCACCTCCTGAATTGATGGTTCAATGTGCTCTGCACCAGCAGTTGGACAGCCTTGCAATCCCACTGACTGAGGCCCTGACTGAGGCCTCCTACTGGCCCTGTTGACCACCTACAGAGACGGAGACGTCTACAGTGTAGTCGGACTTCTCTAACACCTGTGCCAAAGACACAAAGCATCAACACTGAGACTCACATACAGAAACAATCAAGTCAAATGCACGGCAGACCCCAAAAACCTAAACTCAAAGTGAGATGATGAGAATAATTGAATTCAAAGCAATTCAACTGAGAAATTAAACATAACATTCTCAATCATTTCACAGACATTCCATCAAAGGAATTTACCAAAAGCAAAGAATAAAAACTGCATTTCAAATATAAGTATAATAGTGACTCAAGATATCAAACAGTATTTTACTTTGTAATAATATTAAATCAAAGGTTTTCAAACCAGAGTCTGTGCAAAATAATTTGACTGAAAAAATAAACCAGTCTGTATCTCCAGAACATTAAATATTGTTTTAATAAATCCTATCTTAAGAACATAAGTTGGATAATAGTCAATATGTCTGCAATCCGGAGTGCTTTTATTCCTTTATAGTCAATTAATGTATAATTTTTTGAATTGTTCTTTTTGATTCTAGCTGTTTAAACTGATGGGTGCTGCCAAGTCTAATGCTCTTGCTCTGGAATATCATGTACAGTATTTAGGTGATTCCAGATTTCTTTCTTTAATAATGGCATTGTTTTAAAAACATGATACATTCATTTATTAACAAACCACTTTTAGAAGGATGGTAAAAACAAATAATGTAATGTTTTAGTCATTTGAAGAAACATATGGCAGAACATTCTGCAAATATTTTGTTCAAATTTCACAATATGGGGTTAAGGAAATTTTGCTCTGAAATAAAATCATTGTTTAATACTAGTCTGTACTGTAAGGTGTTGCTGTGTAAAGAACTATTGTACTGGACACTATTCAAACCATCTATATATGTTCAATACACCTGCTGTATAAAATATTTGTTACTGTAGCTAAACACTTTCAATATACCTTCTATATACTCTATACACCATGTCTACACTTGCTCAAAATACACTCAATATAATGTCTACACTCTCTTTTTTACACTCTACACTCTTACTGTGTGGCCTTGCATTCATGTGCTGCATCATATTAGAGACGGACCATGCAGGATGTAAAATGATCATTTGTATAGTTATGTTATAAATAATTTGTATAGTTGTTATAAACAATGTGTACAGTAACGTTATAAACAAACCTTTGATTTTCAGGTTAGTACCTTCAGTTCAGTTCATGGTTATTGTTAGGTGCGGCCAATTCAAATTTGGAACCATTTGCCCCTCAATGGATCACAATTCCTTGCCACGTCAAACTCCACCACACATGATATCAGAAAACACGGGCCAGTATTGCAAAAAAAAAACACGGAGACACTGGGTGCCAGTGGTTCACTGCCGGGGGAGTGTATGGTGTTGCTACAGCAGGAGACAGCCTGAACTCACTGTTGACCCTGAAGACCCTCCACGTCTTCTCCAGGCCAGGCTGCTTCCCCAGCTCGATCCTGAAGGGCCCGGTGTTGGGGTGGACGTCCCGGTCCCGACCCCCCACCGTGACCACGCTGTCCTTGGCGTCTTCACACACCCGCACCACGGACGGGTGCACGTAGGGGGCGTTGTCGTTGTAGTCCTCCAGGTGGACCACCAGGGTCCCCGTGCCCGTGGCTGGCGGGCTGCCTGTCGCCGGGGGAAACACGCGGCGGTTAGCAAAAGAGACGCGACACTGCTCGCTGGCAAAACACCGGGCAAAGTATTGTTCACCTTTAAACATTCATCAGGCTCTGAATAAACAATAACTGTGAATACAATAAAGACCAGTAAAGATAAGAAGACCAATAAGACCAGAAGAACGGCGATCACTTGGATCATGGTGGTGAGGGACCTGGTATGGCTCTCTGTGTTGAATGATGCAGAGAGACGGAGGAGCTGTGTGCAACGTGATCCTCTGGGACTCTGACTGTGTCTGCTACACAGAATATTTTTCCCCGTAGTCAATCAATACGTCTGACCACAGCATTATACAGTATGTGAGACAGGTTACCACTTTGGACTCTCTGTTGCTAGGAGATTAGAAGAGATTAAAAACAGCTGCATAGAAAACACTTCTTCCTGAGGTCACTGGCAATTACCCGCACATGACAAGATCAGCAATTAGAGAATCATCTCACCGATATGCGCTTTTCAGGAGCAAGGGAGAGTTTGAGAGGAGGGTAGGTGACTGTGTCAAGATGCAATGTGTCATAAGTGTCAAACTGTTCAAAATAGCACTAGCTTGATATTCATGGCTGTGTTATTAGTGAGGTGGTGCCTTAAGGCGACAGCATGTGCATCTGGAATGAGCTGTGGTGCAACCAATTGTATTTTTGAAGTCACATAAATAGTTGAATCCTTCCACCTGTAAGCAATCAAGGACTTTCACATGAGTACACAAGTACATACACCTGTCTGTGGGAGGTCCCACAGTTACGAGACACTGTGGATACTGCAACAATAGCCTGGGAGCTTTGTGGGAGCATGGCAAAAAGAAAATAACATTAAATCTGGCTAGAGTTTGCCAAAAGCCATTTTGGAGACTCTGAGTGAAAGAAGTGGAGGGAGATTCTATCAACTGATAACACCAAAATAGATGTACAGGCTTTCTTTGTACAGCAAAGTACAGAGAAAGCCTGGAAGAAATCCTGTTAAAGTCTGCAAGAGACCTGGGACTTGGGCGAAGATTCATCTTCTGATTACTCTTACATCGCTCAAACCTCACGCAATTGGCTGAGTTCTTTAAGGACGAGAGGGTAAAAATAACTAAAAAAAGATGTCAGAGACTCCAAGTTATCGCTGCAAAAGGGGTTCACTTATATTTGCGCTTACACTAATTCCTTTTAAATGTAGACTTGTTTTAACTACACGCATGATGATCCTCAAAAATTTACATATACAATTAGTAACAATAAAACCATGATGATGTGTAGAAACAGGTTCTTATTAAACGAAGATATCACATTAAACACAAAAAAATCTATGATTGGCCAAGGGGTTTACATACTTTGAAGCAGAACTGTCACTTTACCTTTGCTGCTAAATGTCAAGAAATAGTTGTTTCAGAGGTCTACAGACCCCCCTACTCCCAAAGCCCAATCCCCATCAATACTCTGTTACATTGTTTAGATTTTTAGTGTTGCAGTACTTTGAGCAGGTATTAGATATTGGTCATATCTGGCAGATTATATCACTAAGGTGGAAAGAAAGTACCCAAATGGTACATCAAACATCATGTGGGCTTTTAACCTTCAGGCTTACTTACACTGCAATTTGATTAGGAAAAACAAGACACGTTGCCACATTTGCGATGGTACGATACATTGTTTAACACTGTGAACGGGTGAAAATGTAAATAGTCTACTTCCAATAGAACATGGACTGTGTTTTCAACGGATACCATCATCAGTTCACTGCAGTGTAGTTATAGTAACTTGCACAATCTGTATGAGACATCAAAGGAGCCATTGTTGGTACTCAAAAATAACATAAAGCTCCGCTAGTTAACGAAAGGAGAATACGTTTAAAAAGGAGACACACTTAATATCAGCTAACTAACTGATACAAACGGGTTGTAAGTATATTTCTCCAATTGATAAAAAAAAAAGCTGTCTGTCAGTCAGAATGTTCTCTGGGCAATATCCCACTTTGAACACCTGTAGCGCCTGCTAACTGTGACTAACGGATTTTGGACCTCTATTCAAAACATTTCTCTTAAGTTGGTGTCACTGTAAAATGTCTTTAAAGCTAGCCTAAAATGTTGTCCAAGGACTTACGCTACTGCTAGTGCTTGCAAGGAGCATGTTAAAAGCTCTGATCATACAGCCAGCTTTATCCCATGAGTTGTGTTTTGCACAATCAAATTAACGCTTTTCAATTAGGCAGAATTTATTATTTACATGCAGACAGATGAGCCATCAAATTAATTCTCAATACACATTGTTTGGTGATTGAGAATTACTTCCTCCATTTTAGCATTTCTGTGAACTACCATGTGAATTTGCATTATCAACCACTTATTCAACATATTCATCCCACATTCAGGGACATTATCATGTGTCTTTATAATATCATCAACACCGGAAAACACCCTCATTAGTATTTGGCACAACACTTACTTGAGCACAAGTGGAGAACTGAATAAGAAAAAGGTTCACAGATCAAAGCCAACCAAGCACCATTGTGTTTACAATACTTGACTGACTGCTGGAGGTGTCCCAACAATACAGTTGCTATAGCTCCCACTGGGACAGAGAAAAGGCTGCTGGATCTGGGGATGCACTGCAGGTGAAACACAATCAAACACACCAGCTGCTCATTCCAAACCAAACAAACACGTGCGTACAGGTGGAATTCATTTAGAAATTAATTATGATTTGCGCTGTATAGGTTGAAGATCCAAAGTAATTTGTTCAACTTTTTCACACTGTTAATGTGTTTAGAGCAGGTGACAGACTTTGGTGTAATCAACACTTTCAACATACTGAAACAAAAACAAAACGCTCCTGTAGATACCAGTATGTGGATATGGATTCTATTGGACGCAATTAGATGCTGTAGTTTTGATGAAGATAGATATTTTTGGGAACAAGGAGTTTGTGATAATCTGTATTTATTGCCTCACATCAACACTATAGTGACTGTCTCTATCCCTCCATGTTTGTCCCAGAAAAGACAGATGTTGCAGGAAACATGCATATTCAGCTTATTTATAGGGAGACATGCCAACCTGTGCCAGGCTATGGTATAATATAGCTGTTGGTCTTCACTTAGCTACCCAAATGCTTATCCCCTAACCAAATCACTGTATTTCTCCTTATCCCCTAACCAAACCACTGTATTCCTCCTCATCCCATAAGCAAATCACTGTATTCCTCCTTATCCCCTAACCAAACCACTGTATTCCTCCTTATCCCCTAACCATATCACTGTATTCCTCCTTATCCCCTAACCAAACCACTGTATTCCTCCTTATCCCATAAGCAAATCACTGTATTCTTCCTTATCCCCTAACCAAATCACTGTATTCCTCCTTATCCCCTAACCAAATCACTGTATTCCTCCTCATCCCATAAGCAAATCACTGTATTCCTCCTTATCCCCTAACCAAACCACTGTATTCCTCCTTATCCCCTAACCATATCACTGTATTCCTCCTTATCCCCTAACCAAACCACTGTATTCCTCCTTATCCCCTAACCAAATCACTGTATTCCTCCTTATCCCCTAACCAAATCACTGTATTCCTCCTTATCCCCTAACCAAATCACTGTATTCCTCCTTATCCCCTAACCA
>JACXGK010007465.1:0-25219 GCA_016801125.1 Novumbra hubbsi | reverse complement strand
TGTACGGTGGTGGTAAAGGTTTTGTGTACGGTGGTGGTAAAGGTTTTGTGTACGGTGGTGGTAAAGGTTTTGTGTACAATAGTGTGCGGTGGTGGTAAAGGTTTTGTGTACAATAGTGTACGGTGGTGGTAAAGGTTTTGTGTACAATAGTGTACGGTGATGGTAAAGGTTTTGTGTACAAGTGTACGGTGGTGGTAAAGATTTTGTGTACAATAGTGTACGGTGGTGGTAAAGGTTTTGTGTACAATAGTATACGGTGGTGATAAAGGTTTTGTGTACAATAGTGTACGGTGGTGGTAAAGGTTTTGTGTACAATAGTGTACAGTGGTGGTAAAGGTTTTGTGTACAATAGTGTACGGTGGTGGTAAAGATTTTGTGTACAATAGTGTACGGTAAAGGTTTTGTGTAAGTGCTTTGAGACTAATCAGTGAATCCCATAAAAAGGGGCGTTCACCACATTACCCGTCTGACAACCCTGGGATTTCATCTCCGATCTACACGTGACCCCGGTTGTGGCCATCATGGGTTTACACATGGAGGATTTGTTCCTTTGGGAGATTGATGAAGTGAAGGGAAGAGGAGGCTTTGCTACAGTCCTCTTCCCACAGCTTCCTGTGGCCTGAAAGGAGAAACATCGACATTGTATCCAAAAAGGAATTATACATAAAAAAAGCTTAATTTCAAACGTAAATATTTGTATAACTATAATCGGATGATTTATATAACTATTACTGGATAATTCTTTTCTCTCCCTTTCAGTGGCATTTCACTCCCACCTTTTGAAGCTACAAGACAAAAAGCACACTTACTTCACTTTTCTTTACAGCAGCAGGGGGTGATGTAGACTCAGGGGAATGACCTGGAAGTTTAGTAAACATATAGAATTTTAATAGCCAATTACCGCGAGAGACTAACATATGTTAACACTTTAAGGACACTTAAGGCATTCGAGAGTGAACACTAGAAATCAAACGCATACTGTTCACATACAACAAAGTTGCACATAAAAAATACAAAAGAATTCCCATGTATGGACTCGGTTTCTGAAAAGAGCCCCGGCTCTTGCCCCACCCACTCCCGCGTTATCATCCCCAGTTGCTGTGGAAAGGAAGGGATCAAGGCCGGGGAACATGTTGGTGTGTGAGTGGAGCCAACGCACTGTTGAGCGGCCCCTCGGGGCTCAGCTTGGTGTCCAGGTGGGGCTGGTTCTGCTGACTATAGAAGCGCAGGAGGCACGGCTGGTCACAGTAGTGTTTAATCTCTCCTCTCCAGTGGACGGTCTCCAGGAGCTGACCTTGACGCTTGCAGGCGTGGCACTTTGCTTCCTAGGAGAAGACGGGAGTCCTATACGTCTTTATGTCTCAGCTGCGTCTAGACTTCCGCATACAGCAGAAGCCACTACATACTGACCTGCATGCGATAAATGATCATGGTGAGGTCCTACGGTCGGGGGTATAAAGACATGTTTGGGACCTACCTTCAAGTACCACAGGAGGTATTTGTTTTTACAGTCGTCACTGCAGAAGTCCCATATGTTGCCATCCTTCTCCTCCGTGACCGCCCGCGAACAGGTTTGAGAACAGTATGTACAGGTTATACAGCAGAGGCCAAGCTGCTGGGCAAAGTCTCGCTTGTACAGGAGTATGCACCCTAGGGAAACAAAGCAAACACCAGCCACACGTAAGTCTCGGTCTTGTCTCAGGTACAAATAATCCCAGAAAAGCGGGGCTTCGTCCTAACCGTCACTGCAGAAGGTCTTTTCCACCCCAGAGAACTTCATCTTCCCGTGCAGCGGTTTCTCCTGCTTGCAGTGTTCACACACAGAAACCACCCCGTTCAGACGCTTGTAGTCCTCACAACACTGCTTACAGCAGAACTGATATATGGAGTCCTGAAAGGGAACAGGGTATGTTTGCCATTTGTTTTGAGGCGTTCAAAAGACACAGCCGTTGGAGACACTCGAAAAGGCACAGTTGACTCACCTGCCAGTCTAAGATTTCTGGTTTTCCATTGAACATGTTATGGCAAGAAAGACAGTTGAAGCGGATGTCTCCGTTGGGATTGTTTCTCTGTGAAGAAAAAGCAGCACTGATCATATGTAAAATTGGGGATTAGCGTAGAGAATAAGCAGTTAAGCCATTTAGACAAGGCAAACAAACTAGCGAACAACCTCACAAGACTGGTGTCAGAGAAACACAACATTCTCTGACACTTTTCGCCCACATTTCATTACGAGGTTTTGCAAGAACATAAGGCCTGATTATTCAGAGATAATTTTCTTTAGGTAGAAAAGGCGAAAGTTTCAAAGGGTTTCCCACCAAACACTTAAGCGATTCATGATGACCTATTACTTTAATGGGCTCTAAATGTGAGGTTGAGCTCCACAGTGCAACAGCTTGGTGCACATTTTAATTAGAATTGTTCTGTTTACAGGCACCTACAGCCAGGCCTGTACATCACACCTTAAATATTAACAGTCCGTTTTTAAATCACTTTCAGAATCTTTCAACAGAAATCTGATAGATTTTTCTTTTTATTGAACAACAGGCATTAAAAAGGTATGTTTAAAACAAATGCACATAAAATAAAATGTTGTAAAAGCATCTGGCAAACATGTTCCAATAAAAAAAAACCACAATAAGTAGATCTGATTAAAGACTGGACAGGTATGCTTGGAAGGCGTTGAAAAGCCAGTAGCCAGGATCTAAACTTAGCCAACATAATTTGGCAAGCAATATTAAAAGGTATGCATGAGTACAAGCACCCACCATCCTGACAAATGCAGTGGACATTGCAGGATTGTAGAATACACAGTAAACTAGCACTTGTGGAAAGGCAATAAACTGACTGCCTGGTCTAGATGCATCTGTAGCTGATAGCTAAACTGAATGTGTTATAGGTAGTAATAAAAAAAACTCTGAACTGAGAAAATGAAACAACTCATTTCGATAACTGCTTTGTGTGCAAGAAAAGAGTGCTTTCAATGACGGCAATCTGTAAACGTATGTTTGTTTTCCCAAACTCTGGGTCATTTTACCTGAAATCTGTTCCAACAGCTAGGGCTACAGAAGACATAAACGCTCTCATTTGTTTTACAGTAGTAAGGCTCAGAAGGGCTGCTTTTGCAGAAACTGCAAGCTTCACTAGGCACTGAAAAACAAACAGATTAGAAACAATTAGGAGGAATTACCAGTCAGACATCAGATTTTGCCAAAAAGCCCAGGACGGTAGAGATACCTGTGACCCCTGATGTCTTCACTTCATGTGAGGCGATGCAGCACAAAGAACAGAAGTGTTTCGTCTTGCCGTGCTGGTCCACTTTAGACAGCATGTCAAAGTTCTTACACAGAGTCCTACACCAATGGCAAGATAGCACCTTCGTGTTTTTCTGAAATACAAACGGCAACACACAACAGCCATTGAGATCAACATCAAGCGTTCCCCCCCCCCCCAGGGAGAAACGAGGGTTAATGACAGTCAAGCAGACAGAATTCCCCCCAACCCACCATCTTATAGAGTCGGAGACAGGAGGAGTTGCAGAACCTCCTCTGTTGCCCCTCGTGTAGCAGATACTCAGCCCGGGAGGTGAAGGTGTTGATGTAGGTGCCACACGCATCACAGCAGCTGGTCTTCAGGCCCTTAGTAGCCCGGAAACGGTTGAAGCAGGCATCGCTGCACATCAGGTGAATCGTATTTCCCATGGTTACCTCATGGTTGATCTAGGGGGAGGAGATGGACGAAATATAGGACAGACTCATGGACCACTTAAATCAGACTTAATATGCGCTAAAATGATTCATACATATCCCTTGATGTTTATTCAGTTGACCAATAAGCTTGGAATAATGTTTGTTGATCAAATCTTAAACCACAATTTCTAACACAAAAGCACCTTTAAAGAATGTGTACCATAATCTCATCATTGTGTGGTTTTGCAGGGCTTGGCAAGACCTTATTTCTAATAAATGTTATTGTACTAATTTACTATACAATTACAAACAGCTGGGAGGGGACTCAAACCAGAACAAATTATGCTGGTACCTTTAGGCAACACATTCTGTACATGTTGTTGCATGTTGTTTACAATCACTTCCATATGAAATATGATTTGAAATTATGAAAGGTGTAGTAATAAAAAAACATTGTCGGGTTTTTAAAATCATAAGCAAAGAAATTGTGGAAGTCTGGTCATATCTTGCGTTCACCGAATGATCCTAACGAGTACTGGACTTCCCTCCCGGGACAGCGGTGTCCATCGTCTGGGAGCCCCCAGGGCTTTAGTACCTCACGCATCTGGTTGCAGACACTGCATCTCTGGGCGGCAGCGCTCGGCTTGGGGGCCTGTTTACTGGCCTTCTCCAGACGGGCCTCATACAGGGAGAGACACGTGTTGTTGCAGAACTCCTGGAAGGATTGGGACTGGCCGACCTGCGCGAGCACGGTGTCCTTACTGTGTCCCATGTCCCTGAAGAACCACACACGGCGTTACATTGTACAACGAAGCGGCTTGTACGTTCACGGTCCTTGAGCAAACGCTGAGAATGCGTTTATCGGAGTTGCTACGGATGAAGCTTACCTTTTACAAAAAGCACAAGGCTTTTTCTTGGGGGCTTTCTTGCCAAAGGAGTTGAGGCAGGTGGAGCTGCAGAAGAGCTGAGGCTGACCCCGGCGCTGGTAGGCGGTCTGTCCGCTCTGCAGCATGCCACTGCAGTTGGCACAGAGGACCCGGGTGGGCAGGCGAGGGGGTGGCGGCCGGGGCGGGGGGCCCCCCGCGGACCTTTGGGCGTACCCGGGGGTAGGAGCCGGACCGGAAGGCTTGGGGGAAAGGAGCCGGGGGGCCTGGGTAGCTAGGCTCTTTTGGAGGGCTCTGGCAGAGCGCCGGAGGCCACAGCGCGTGGGGTCGAAGTCCGTGTCCCTCGGATCATCGGCGGTGTCATCAGAACCGCTGTCCGACTGCGGGTCTGAATGAGGACCAGCACGATTAGAGGCCACATTACAACCATATAGATGAGCAGTAGAGAAACGTGGTGGCTACACATATGTGGCTCGTTAGGACGTTTGCGTCACCCTGTTCAGACATGGTTTGTGTGTTTTTCCTTGTTAAGTTGTTTTGCGTTACCTTGTTCAGACATGGTTTGTGTGTTTTTTCTTGCTTCTACACGACGAGGTCGACCTCTCCTTCCCTAGAATAAATAACAGCAGTAACTAAATGATTCACTTACTACTAAAGAAAATGCCTAGAATTCATGGGGAAATCTTTTTACCATAGCATTTTGACCATTTTGAGAAACTGTTGGATCTTCAATGGCGACATCAGTTTCAGGTTGTTCCTCAGCTGAAAATCACAACAGTTAAAAACTGAAGGCATTATATGACATTAGAGAGAAACACTGTTTATTTTTGTTTTCATTTCCCAACCGTGTCTTTAGCAAAGAAATATGGACAATTCCATTCAAAGGTCACCCTGAGCATGCAAATATGTAATGTACTTCCAAATGAAACAATGCTCCTTACTGACTACATTTAGGAGTTAAACCATCTCCCCAATGTGTATGTATATGCATGAATTCTAGCCATTACGGAGTACCAAAACATTTCAGAAATGTCAGCAGATCATATTGCATGGCCTTTAAAAGGGATAACAGAAGCTGCTTTTCTACTGACACTGGTTGAGTTATTAATGAAGCTGTGATGTTTAGGAAGCAAGAAAGACATTTCAGATTATTTTTAAAGGATAGCTAGGGTATGACAGGAAATATAACAACGGTAGCTTTATATTAAACGTTTTTTTACAACATGCACAGCATGATCCTGAAACGTTCCTTGTAAAACAAACTTTAACACTTATTTGGGGATTCTCAGCATCTGTCAGTATTCTCAGCTCAATGAACTGTAGCATTATTTTCATTGGTGATGGTTTAGGAATGTATTCTGACAAAAAACAATTTTAATCCTAAAGATTATTTGTTGTATTAATTACGATTATATTGGCAGATCTGCATTCTCACATGTAGCAAGAACATTTTAGATGAACAGTGTATCAATAAACTAAATAACTATGGCAAATTCTCTCATCAAGTTCCCAGAAAAAAGTGAATAGCATTATAGACTCATTTAGTCTCAATCATTATTTTGTTAGAATATTTCAGAAAACATAATATAAAATACTGTTTATTTTCTATTTTATGTGTGAAACACGAAATGCTGTGATTTTGCATAAAATTATAATGTGCATAATGCAGGAATTGCCCATGTGACATTGAGATTAAATATATTACTAAGAAAAACATCATACAAGCCGTAAAGGTTCCCTACTAGTACACATACCTTCACCTGGTGTCAATGGCTGGGCCCAGGACGATAGTGGAGACATGCTGCCCCCAACTGGCTTTTCTTTGTCATTTCTCTCAACACTGCCCGTGTCTTCGACCTTTGGCATCAATCCATAGAACGATAAGGCTTCCTCTTTGCCTGGCCCATCCTCAGAGTGTGAACCCTCCACACTGACTATTGAAGGCATATTTGGATCGACATCATCTTGAGTAGTTGCAGAAGGACCTTCATTTGCTATGTCCATTGGCTCCTCTCCTCCAGGCACCTGTGTCTCAGTTACAGTACCCTCGGTGTCCTCCAGCGTGTCAGTCCCAGGCTCAGCTCCCATTTCTAATCCTAATTTTGTATTATCCGGACTAAGAACTGATCCTGAAAGTCCTGGTAAGTCAGGATGGGCCGGGGGCTGGGGAAGGGACGGGGGCTCGGGAAGGGACGGGGGCTCGGAAAGGTCTGATGATTCTGGAAAGACTGAAGGTTCCTGAAAGTCTGATGATTCTGAAAGTACAGTACGGCTATAAAACTCCTCCACCTGGGCTTTGGACAGTTCCAGTGAGTCGGGGTCACCCAGGATGCTAAGGCTGTCCTGGGTTTTCTGCCTCTCTCTTTCAGACTGGGTGAGAAACGTAGTCATCTTGTCAACAGACAGCCGCTCACCACCACGTGTCTCGGTTTCCAGTGAGCCAGAGTAGGACACCTCCATATCAGTCGGTGTAGGCTGCAAATCCATATCACTCGCTGCAGACAATAGGTCTAAATCAGTCTGTACAGGAATCAGGCCCATGTCAGTGTGTCCAGAAAACAGGTCCATATCAGGCTGTGAGGATAGCAGGTCTAGGTGTACATTCTCATTGGCTATCTGAGAAGTGCCTGCGGTTTCTGGATGCTCAGAGGGTTCCATTGTGCACTTAGCCTAAACTACAAAGAAAAAGAAATGCTTTGCTTTCAATCTCACATCTCAGCATTTGTATTCATGTCACTGAATATGTGGTTGTTAGCCAGAAAGATTATAGCAACAAGTAATGTACATTGTAGAGACATGCGTGTTCCAGATTGGTTTGTGTAGAAGAGTTTAGCTTGAAGCTATGAGAGAAATATATTTAGGTTCCCGACTAGACTGCACTATCTACTGTTTGTCTACAGTGTGGGAGGGGAATCAAAAAAACTTGCAGATTGAAAGCAGGTGTTTTTGATGAATTCGCACATAGATCAAATATAATTGGGGGGGGGCTTTTTAGCTCGACAGCAACAGCCTTACAATCAGTAATCAAACATTGCAGAATGCATCTTTAAAGAATAACATTTTTGGTTGCAGCGGTCTCAGAGGCCAGTACTATTTAAGAAGTTTGTTTGTTGACTGATTCGTTTTGTTGTTTACCTCACAATATAATTGACAACTGAACTGTGAATAAATTAAGCAAAAACAAATGTTGAAGTATTACATTAATTGGTAGGTTATAATTTCACAAATAACTGTACTGAGGCCCAAGATGGCTGCTAGCTGGCTTCAATACAGTCATCGCTATGGTTGATACACATCTGGCAATAATTCACCTTTTCACTCATTCATAATACTTTCTTGAAGTTTGGCAAAAAATAAATTAAACTACATACACTCTGTTGATAACATGTTTACTGTTCTGCAAAGATTAGAAAATCGGCTACTGGAACGGCCCAGTTCCATTTCGCTTTACCTTCCACAATCAGTACTGTAGTGAGTGGACATGTTTCAAATGTACAGCGACATCTGGGGAACATTAATGTTTCGTTCGGTGGCGGTTTAGGTTAATCGTTGTTCAAACGTTATACCATAGAATAGAAAAATAAGATATCCCACAAATAAATGCATATAGTTTACTCATACAGCTAAATGTACGCACAATTTAGCCACCTAATTCCAACTATCCACTTGGCCATGGGGAAACTTAGCATTTTGGCGCGCCTCCCCGGGGTGTATTCATTCCAAGGATTGTTTTTAAAATGTTTAGTCTGCTGGTTTATTAACCTATTACCCCGTAGTTATATTTAATTTGAGGGCTGTGATTTCCACGTGTTGCAATTCTATGGTATTTGAGTAGTCTGCCAAGTGTTATGCAAACTCCACTCCACTAAATTATCTATAATGACATTCAGTGAAGTCCGCGAAGATCCTTACAATTTACTGCAGAATATTTACTAGTATATTACAATTTCCGATTAAAACTAATTGCGTGACCTGTTTTTTGGAAAACGTTATGAAACATATGAAACGTTTTACAACCGTGTTGGCAGAATGAATATATCCATGGTGTCTGCATTTCTGCAAGTTCGAATGCTAGCTTGTTACTATTGTAACTGGAAAGCTAGCTAGTTAGATGTTAGCACAACAATTGCTAAAGATAATAAATCGCTACAATATTCATACAGCAGACAGATACCTACCTACTTGCTAACTGTTTGACACTGCAAAGAACGCTACCGTTCAACGCAGCTACAGTAGCTAGCTAGCATCAAAGAGGCTATGTTAGCTAATGTTAGCTACGAAGCAACGTTAATTCATGCAAGCTAGACATCAAACCAACGTTCATTCATCAGCTAATTCTGATTGTAACCAGATCTCAAGATAGTATAAAGAAATCAAAACGAATTTATGACAGACTTCTTCAAAGTATGGTGAATTTACCTGAAAATATGAAATGTTGCTGTAAATGTGGAATGCAAGCACTATCAAACCGTGCGACGTTCCTCATTGGCTAGTTTCAAGCTACAGATTTCTCGCGAGGTCTTCACTCCACAACAAAACTAGGTTCAACCATAGAGAACAATGGCTGACCCAGAGATATCTAGTTGAACCTAGGGGATCGCAATCCTATTTATTTTTCTTATGGATTCCGTGAGAGTATGGTCTTGGAAGTGGAATTAATGAAGTAATTAACATGTCTTTTTACCATCACCATCACAATACCCCGTATGCTCTACATCAGAAGTTACCTCAACCCACTTACCACCAAGCTATTTTAACTCTCCTCGACTATGTGAACAGTAGGAAACGCTGAAACAAAAAGATCATTAATTAATCAGATTGTAATTTATCACATTGCCTCCCACATTGTTGCTAGAGCCCATTAACAATCATCACTCTGACCACTACACTCCGGTTGACTGGGTCACATACTTAACGGCTACAATTTAGTATGCCATTCTGCAGGAGCTAGACTACCTGTTTGATCTGAATGGGCTGCAGGTACTGTCTCATGCTACCAGTAGTGACAAGGACACTAGCAAAACTAAAGTAGAATCAGTGAGGAAGGATAATTGTCTGTGGCCACCACCTGCAAACCATTCCCTTTTAGGGGGTTGTCTTGCTGTTTCCTTGCCAGTGCACCTGTGGTCACCTTCATTTGCACCAAAACAACAGACATGGATTCACAATCGCTTATGCTTCCTAACTGGACAAATGTATATCCCTTAAATTGAATAAAATGAATTTCACACAGTATATTGTTTATAGGTGAGTGTACTGTATATGTATTGGGCTGCTTCCATGATGGTAACCTTTGGGACAATTCTTACATTGAACTGAACTCTGTATTATTAATCTACCAACATGGAGGATTGAGGAGTGGAATTCAACAATTACAAAATGAAAAAAACAGATAAATGTCAAACCTTAGTCGCTGAGAAAAACAACAGGTTGTGGGCACCAAAACAACAGGTCAATCCCTGTGGGCACCAAAACAACAGGTCAATCCCTGTGGGCACCAAAACAACAGGTCAATCCCTGTGGGCACCAAAACAACAGGTCAATCCCTGTGGGAACCAAAACAACAGGTCAATCCCTGTGGGAACCAAAACAACAGGTCAATCCCTGTGGGCACCAAAACAACAGGTCAATCCCTGTGGGAACCAAAACAACAGGTCAATCCCTGTGGGAACCAAAACATTCTCATTCCATTTTATTAATATTACTAACCTGTGAACGTTTTTAGAGGGTTTTAAGTGGCAATTTCCAAGCAACAGTTTTAATTGAAAAAAATAATTGAGATTTTCACTGAAGAATTTAAGTCATCACTACTGTTGTGTTCAAAAGTATTCCTCAAATTACATTTTTCTTTTAAAATAAATTGAAATTAAACAAAGAACTTGGTATTCACAATTCTTTATTATACTGGTAATATTACAGAACTTTTGTTTTTGATTCAGAACCAAATACATTATTTTAAATCATAAAACCATTCCTCTTGTGCAAACACTTCCAGCTCACTCAGACTTTAAGGGACATAACAACTGACATTTTTAGATCTATCCACAGGTTTTCATAGGGATTCAGATTTGGATCATTAATGGCCACTTCAGAACACCTATCATTTTGTCAGAAACCATCCTTTGGTGCTTTCTGGATTGTGTTTGGCCATTCAAGGTTTCTTAGGTCTCTCCTAGATGTGGGGTCCTCCTGGATCTCCTACCATACAAACCTCTTTCATTGAGTTATCAGTGGAAGGTGCATATTGAAACTAGTACATTGTCTAAATCTGCAATCAGTTGTGTGGCAGTTGAAAGAATTGCTTTCAAACTATTCTTTGCTGGAACTTTTCATGAAAGTGACTCTTGCAGTAATGTCCCGGGAGGTTAGCTAATCAACCTGGTGGGATGAGTGGTCACAGATGAATTACATTCCAAAGTAAAGGAGAATCACTTGCTTGGAATCCAATTACTTCTAACTACAACTCTGTTTCCATAAAGTTGGGACATGTGTAAAATGTATATAAAAACAGAACGCAATGATGTGGAAATCATTTAAAACCTATATTCAATAAAAGAAAGTACAAAGACCACATATAAAATGTTGAAACTGAAAATGTGTATTGGTCCTTGAAAAAGATATGTCCACTTTGAATCTGATGCCAGCAGCGCATATCAAAAAAGCTGGGACAGGGGCAACAAATGCTGCTGGCATCAAATTCATATTTGGGCATATATTTTTCCAAAAGCAATAAAATGTGTATGGCCTAATATTTTATATCTTGTCTTTGTTAAATATTCTATTAAACATATTGAATAAATGATTTGCACATCATTGCATTTGTTTTTTATTTTACGCCAAGGTGCCAATACAATATTTCTGGCCATTTTAGAAATCCATTGCGAAATAAGATGTTTTGTTCAACTGCAAAACAAAAAAATACAATGGGGAAACCAAAATAAATTGATGTAGTTTACTAGAAGAAACTTGCATTATTTGAATTAATCAATTACAAGGAGGGCAATCCTTTTAAACAGTAAATGCCATCTAAAAAGTAAATTGTACATTTCAAACATATGTTCTCCCATTCATATGGACTCATTCATATTTTAAGATTTTATTCTTTACTGCAGAGTAAATACACTGTACCTTTATGATATTGTGCTGTGAAGTATATTCTTTTAAGTGACACATATTTACAGTATATGAATCTTAGTGGCTGCAATAACAAGGAGGTAATGTTCTTGTGCCATGTGATTATATTTGTGGGATATTGATATATACAACAGATAATAATGGAATTGCAAGCCATTTACAGAGCTGGCAGTACAGAAGAACAAGCAAATACAGAAAAAAAAAAAAAAAAAAAAGTTAAACTCTCCTGTTTTTGACCTACATCTTGAAGAAACAAATGTATAACAACTCATGTAAAACAGACATAATCAATAACAGATTAAAGAAAGACAACATTTTGTGACAGAAATTCAGATTTTTTAAGAAATCTACAGTAACAAAACATTCTGAACCAACCGTTTTGCATTTGCAATGATCCTCATGCATCATTACATGCTTAGAATAATAAAAAATAAATTATACATAAAGTAATTTGTGACAGTCATACAAGTCAAAATGTATTCTGCAGTCTCAAAAATATAATAAAAATTATAAAAATCTGTTAAAAGATTAGGGTCTCCTAATGGGTGCAGCAGTATAATGGGTGCAGCAGTATAATGGGTGCAGCAGTATAATGGGTGCAGCAGTATAATGGGTGCAGCAGTATAATGGGTGCAGCAGTATAATGGGTGCAGCAGTATAATGGGTGCAGCAGTATAATGGGTGCAGCAGTATAATGGGTGCAGCAGTATAATGGGTGCAGCAGTATAAGGCACTCTACCGCAGTGATGAGGCCCCACTACAGCTACAGTTCAAGCCTGGACGGTGCCATATATATATATATATATAGAAATAACAAATATTTATATATATATATATATATATATATATACACACATATACAATGGGGAGAACAAGTACACTGCCGATTTTGCAGGTTTTCCTACTTGCACGTAGAGGTCTGTAATTTTTATCATAGGTACACTTCAACCATGAAATCCAGAAAATCACATTGTATGATTTTTAAGTAATTACTTTGCATTTTAATGCGTGACATAAGTATTTGATCACCTACCAACCAGTAAGAATTCCGGCTCTCACAGACCTGTTAATTTGTCTTTAAGAAGCCCTCCTGTTCTCCACTCATTGCCTGTATTAACTGCACCTGTTTGAACTCGTTACCTGTAGAAAAGACACCTGTCCACACACTCAATCAAACAGACTCCAACCTCTCCACAATGGCCAAGACCAGAGAGCCGTGTAAGGACATCAGGGATAAAATTGTAGACCTGCACAAGGCTGGGATGGGCTACAGGACAATAGGCAAGCAGCTTGGTGAGAAGGCAACAACTGTTGGCACAATTATTAGAAAATGGAAGAAGTTCAAGATGACGGTCAATGACCCTCGGTCTGGGGCTCCCTGCAAGATCTCACCTCGTGGGGCATCAATGATCATGAGGAAGGTGAGGGATCAGCCCAGAACTACACGGCAGGACCTGGTCAATGACCTGAAGAGGGCTGGGACCACAGTCTCAAAGTCTCATGCAGCACACGCAAGGTCCCCCTGCTGAAGTTTTGCCAATAACCATCTGGATGATCTGGATTGTTTTGGTCTAAACTCCACTCGCCGTGTTTGGAGAAAGAAGAAGGATGAGTACAACCCCAAGAACACCATCCCAACCGTGAAGCATGGAGGTGGAAACATCATTCTTTGGGGATGCTTTTCTGCAAAGGGGACAGGACTGCACCGCATTGAGGGGAGGAAGGATGGGGCCATGTATCGCGAGATCTTGGCCAACAACCTCCTTCCCTCAGTAAGAGCACTGAAGATGGGTCGTGGCTGGGTCTTCCAGCATGACAACGACCCAAAACACACAGCCAGGGCAAGGAGTGGGCATCTCAAGGTCCTGGAGTGGCCTAGCCAGTCTCCAGACCTGAACCCAATAGAAAATCTTTGGAGGGAGCTGAAAGTCCGTATTGCCCAGCGACAGCCCCGAAACCTGAAGTATCTGGAGAAGGTTTGTATGGAGGAGTGGGACAAAATCCCTGCTGCAGTGTGTGCAAACCTGGTCAAGAACTACAGGAAACGTATGATCTCTCTCATTGCAAACAAAGGTTTCTGTACCAAATATTAAGTTCTGCTTTTCTGATGTATCAAATACTCATGTCATGCAATAAAATGCAAATGAATTACTGAAAATTCATATAATGTGATTTTCGGGATTTTAGTTTTAGATTCCGTAAAAATTACAGTAGGAAAACCTGCAAAATCGGCAGTGTATCAAATACTTGTTCTCCCCATTGTATATTTATATATACATATATACACACACACACACATATACATACATACACACAGCTCTGGAATAAAATAGGAGACCACTACACCTTTCTTTCCTTTCAAAAGAAATTGAAAAAAATATTTTGAGTGAGAAACAGCAGAGTTTAATTTAGAAACCACTGCATATGTGACCCTTCTGTTCCTCACTCAAAACATTCTTTATCAAAGGTGCAGTGATCTCTTATTGTTTTCCAGAGCAGTATATACACCGTGCCTATAGAAAATCTTCATACCGTCAAAATCCTTACCTTTTGTGTTTTGCACATTCCCTGGCATGTACTTTCTTTTTGCTGTCTTATTATATTTGTTACTTACAGTGTTATACATCACTTTATCACTTATCACTGCACACCAGTATACCAAAGCAAGTTCATTGTATGTGTGAACATACTTGGCAGTAAAGCTGATTAAAATTTTGTGACATTACACCCTGGAAATATATATATATACAGCTATATTTACACATTATAACCCTCTATCAGATGAAATACTGTCACCATTGAACACAGATGTGAGAACTTCACCTACGTTTAAACAGTGTTTCTTTTAGACTTGCATGCCATTATCGCTGCCTACACTAGCCTAGCCTGTGTTATGATTGGTGCATTTGTATTTTTTGCAGGCTTGTGATTGAGTTGCAGATAAAATTTTATTGTTTTACATTAATTTTGATTCAAAAATTTAAACAAATCTAACTTAAAAAAATATGAAGAACCCATTAAATATGAATTATATATGACTAACTTATTTTTGACAAAAATGTCAGATAGAACCTTTTAGTCCAAAGGTCTCGAATGATTAAATCATGGAACTTCACTTTACCAACTCTGTTTTTTTTTACTGTTTTAGAACTGCATGAAAGAACTGTCTTTTTACAGTACTTGAATGTTGTAAGGAAGAATGTGTAAATAAAGCTGGAACATGCATTGTTTTTTCTTAATTGGTTTGATTTCAGTCTGTAAGACAAAAAAAGGAATATTTCAAAGGGGTATGACGATTTTCTATAGGCAATTTCTATAGGCCTGTGGCCAGGAGTCTCAGTGCATATTGCTGCGTAGTTGGCAAACTACTAGCTTTTGGTGAATTGGGCACCTTCAAGCTAAACTAATGTTGTTTGGATGTGACCTTCCACTCATTGATTCCTCCAACCTCCTGGTGGAGCAAGCAGTGTGGAAAGAAGCATAATGGCCAAGCAGGAAATGTCTCGGGTGACACACGTCCTGATTTCTACTCTCCCAAGCCTATTGGGAGTTGCTGCCATGAGTCAAGGTCATAAGTACAATTATCATGAAGTGTTTTGAGGAAAAAAAAAAAATAATGGGGAAAAAAAAACTTTACTTTGAAAAATATTTAATAATCCCTTTGCAACCTATTTCAATTATATGCTACAATATCAAACAAAAGCAAATAAAGCATGTTTAATGTATATTGTTCTATATATGAAATAATATATGAATGAACGTAAAAGATTCCCTTAAGATTTAATCAGTAGAATCTTAATATTGCACATATTCCTTTGACAACTGTGTTGCCTCAACTATCCAATTGGATTTTAGTTTGTGACCTGAACGTATTTGAGAATTATGACAATATATTATTGTTCCCTTATTCATGATAATTCAGCAGAACAAATGGGCATTTGGAGGCCAAAACTTAAATATTGTCAAAAATCACAAACACAGGATTCTGACAATTAATACTCTCTTAGGCCTTTAGTGAATAATCCACAAAATTAACTGAAATAAATTGGCCACATCCTTCATTTCAACCATAGATACAAAAACATAGTGGTGCCTCCAAATAAAAATAGTTGGTCTTTCATCAATGCCGTCTAGATTTCATTCATTGAATAATTATACATGAGCAACAGCAAAGCTCTCAATTGTTTATCCAGTCCATATGTGCCAGTTGCGAGAAATGACTGACTTCCATTGTTACCGCTAACTAATGTATCCCAGAAAAGTAACTGATCACTCTCACCTCAATTTAAAAGGCTGGTGTTTCTGGAAATTAGGAGAGATTTAAGGCTGCATGAGAAGAAGCTCTGGCACATAGAAGCACGATTGTTGAGCAGGTACGCTGGTGTGTTGACAGGACAGATACTACTACAACATTCAACTGGAATTAAAAGGCGTTAGGATGTGTGAATTCTTCCTCTACCAGTGTATTTGGTGACAGTGAACAGAACTTGCCACCCCACCAGGCAGAGAAATAACAATAGATAATAGTGATGAAAATAAAGGTAAGTGAACATAAAGACTTAATGGCTTTTAGATGTAGGTAGGACCTAGAGCATAGCCTTCACATGTTTGCCTTGGCATTCAACTGAGAACTCTTGGCATGCTCCAACCGAGCCTGAATGTCTACAGGCCGCTCAAAGAAACGCACAAGGACAGGCTCATTAAGAAGGGATGCTAGGATCTGTTCAAAAGCGAACGACCACTCAATCTCCTGTGGGACGGAGCTCGCTGCCAGGGTTATAGGAGTGTTTGGGCTGTTGAAGCTGCTCTCTGAAGTGCTGGAGGTCTCTCCGTCGGGTAAACAGCTCTCTAGGAGAGCCTGGGTGTGGCTAGTAGTAGACTTCGCGGGGCTGGCAGGCTCCTGGAGTCTTCGCCCTACTTCTTCCATCCTCAGCAAGAGGCTGGTGACTCGAGCCACAGCGTGGTACAGGGACTCCTCTTCAGGATCTCCGTGGAACAGGTTGTACAGTGTTTTGGAGAACTGGATAAACTGAGCCTGGTAACCAGAAAAAACATAGACGGATTACATTTCTGATGCTTTCACAATGGAAGAACTTATGTTGGAGGACAGTGGAGATGACAAGCCCCTTTTACAGGGGAGTTTAAGTATTAGAATACCAATAGAAACGTTACGTTATTAGCATGTTACGTCTCCACAAGTACATGTGACCATGGACCAGAATGTTATCCGTCTGGTAGCACTTTATAATAATGACAGCCAATAAAGCATATTGAAGCATTCTTACATTGCTTCTTCATAATGTTTATATCATATAAAGCTCTGGAAACAAAAATACATTTAAAGACCATTGTACGTTTTTTCCCATGTTTTGAGTGATAAAGTGTTCAATTTAAGAGACCATAAGGTCAGGAACAGTTTTTAATGTCAACAAAAGTATTTTGGTAATTAACTAAACTGGACACATAATAAAACATTTTAAAGTATAAATAGCCTGCACTTTACATTAGGACTCAAATTTCTTTTTTACTATTAGTCCAAATTGTTTAAAAGGACCAGAATTAAATCTTATCAAATGCCTATAGGAATCATAAACACTTTAAAAGGGTCGTTCAAAACTATAAACTATTAATAAACAATATATGAATGCTTTAATACATGTTCATGGTAGTTGTGGTTTATTTACCTGGTTAATTCTGGGTAAATCCTTAATACTCTCCTCTTTCTTCAGTATCTCATCCTGCCATTGTTTGAGGTAGGCCTGCAGATCAACTTTCCCTCTGCCTGTAAGAGTGAAACAGAAAGAGCAGAGCTCACACACAAATGAGTCAAACATGGTATATATTGCTTACATTTGGGGGAAAAAAGAACCTGGTAAAATTGAAAAGGAGAAAAAATGTATGTACCTTTTTCAGGGCTTTTTCTGATCACACTGTCATCGGAAATATTGGACACTACACCGCAAGAATGGAGTACATTCACATCAGTCGGAGAAAGTCATACATTTTGCAATTCTAAACCTTAACTGGTGAGAGAAAGTATAGGACAAAATGTGCTATATTCTTAAACGATAGAACCAATAACAAATAATAATAAAAAAAGAAATCCAAGAATAAAAAAAAACATTAAAATAAACATGAATTGATATATACAAATGCAAAAGGGGTGGGACTTGTAGTTTATGTGTCAGTGCCACCAGAAAAGTTACAAGGCTGCATTTGCCAGGGCACCCTTGATATAGCAGCCTACAATATTCTGTGTCAATACAGTGCTTAAGTATTCAGACCCCTTCACTACACGTTCACATCATAGCCTTATTCTAAAATGGATGAACGTAAACTTTCATCTCAACACACAATACCCCCCCCCCCGTTTAAAAAATAAATGTTTCTCAACATTTGAGGGAGGAGGGCCTTGGACTGTGAGGTAACCAAGAACATAATTGTCACTGACGGAGCTTCAGAGTTCCTTTGTGATGATGGGAGAACCTTCCAGTAGGGCAACCATAGCATTGGGAACTTATTGATTAGGGGGTGTAGAAAATGGTTGAGTGCAGGGTTATCTGTGACGGAAGGACGCCTTGTGCCCACAGTGACGCGCGTGCACAATCATCCAATAAAAAACTATCTATGCCGCAGACAGTTCTGATTTTTTTTCGGTCATTATGCGGTATTGTGTGCAGATCGAGGGGAAAAAAACATTTAATACATTTTAGAATAAGGCCTTTAGAAATCAAAATGTGGAACTGCAGGAGTCTGAATACTATCCAAATGCATCGTAGAAAGGGGAAGGCCCCCTGAGCGTTTTCCTTTTGGGTCATGTCAGTGTCTAAGATTCATGCATTCAAAAAAGTATGTTTTCCCCACTTATCAACAACCCATACAATCCACTCTATAAAGAGGATTGTTTTATTATTGTAAAATTACTTTATACATTACAATATATCTCTGCCAGTGCCAACATCGTATTTTTTAGCACTACAAAAAAAATTGTGAAATTAGTGTTCTATGCTTACCGTCCTGTAGTCCAATCAGAACAGCAAGTCCTACCCCGGTATAACATTTTAATTGCCGGCACAATAACACAAAATACATACGTAAAATAATAATAATAAACGTATAATAACCAAATACAATCGTGCTGTAATTGTACTTATCCATTTCATAACAGGGCATATATTATACCCATAGACTGACACATATCTAGATGGTAGTGAAATAAAATCGCACGCAAATCGCAGACAGTGATGAAAACAAACAGACAAATGAGCATCTACCAAACCACAGAGGCCAGATGCATTGATATGGTTACTCAGCAGCAGAAATAGAAAAGAGCAAAGCAGGCTGACCAGACAATCGACTCAAGTTGGATAAATCATCAGTCATTGGAATAAAGTGAGACAGCCTTTGGCCCTTTGATTGGAAAGGAATACCTGTGAATGCTAAGAGAAGAAGTTCACTGTGAAATCATGTAACATTTAAGTGAGAACAGATTTAAGGATTAGGTCACAATGAATTAGTTAGCAATTAGAAGAGTAGAACAAAATATTAGCACAAAACGGATTAAATGTAGTAGGGCATAGTGTGCAGGACAGTTGTAGGGTTATTGCATTTCTAAATTGTATACAAGACGAAGTATAAAAGTATGGTTCACAGAAATGGTGATGCAATTGCTGGTCATCCTACCTGGTGGCTGGTGAAGCTTGAATAGGAATTTCAGTTTGTTGGTTAAAGTGCCGCTGTACAAAATGTCTGTTGAAAGTACAACAGATGAAGGGAGGAAATGAGTGTGAGAGGCTGCGTGAGGTCGAAGCTGGATTAAACGGGCCACCATTAAACGGGCCAACCAATGGCAAAGCCACGGCTGGGGCCCGGCATTCACAGACCCGATGTGGGCATCTCTTTAACCTTACCCAGGGCACAGCAGAACTCTCTGAAGTTGACGAGTCCGTCCTGGTTCTCATCCAGCAGGCGGAAGGCCCAAAGGAAGAAGGTGCCCTTGGCGCCAGAGAAGGACCACGGCTCCAGGAGGGAGAAGAGCAGGCTGAACTGCTGAAAGCCCAGCTGGTACTGCTCCAGGTAGGCTAGGCTGGGGTCGTGGTGCAGCAGAACCGGGCTGTTCATTGTCCAGTAGCAGCTGAGAAAGTGCTGCCTCTGGAATTACATTGAAGCATTCAACCTCGGCTCGCGTCAACGCCTTTTGTCTACGAGAAGGAATATTACTTCACATAGCGCGGCTTAGGCAATGGTAGATGATTCGTTTAAAAAGGTTGATGGAGATATTGCACCCACCTTGAACAATGTGTAAAGGTCGTCAAGTTGGGAGGCACTGAGCTTTACTTCTTGTGACACGACCCTTAGCTGGGGGGAAAGCAGATCTCAATGAATCCTAGGCTGCGGTCTCTGGTACAAATGTGGCTGTATTCTTGCTCGCTGCTATTCGTACTCACTTTTGTCTCTTTCTCTCACACTTGGTCAAAGAACAGCATAACATGCCAAAAACAAGGACGTTAAAAAAGACTAAAGTTCGGGGATATCCAACTCACCACATTTTGTTTAGTTGTATCTTCTAAAGTCTGGATTACATATAGTTTGTTTCTTTTCCGCATGCTTTCTACTTCCTCAGATTTCATGTCCCCATATTTCTGGAGGAGATTTAAAAAGGCTAAATCAACGTTATGCCTGACAGAGAGACATACATTAGGTTATAGAAGCCCTGTTACAGTACCTCATAGGCCTCTTTGATGAGATCACTGATGTCCACCTTTAGGAGGGATGAGGCTTTGTTGTTGTTCCCTACAGAGTTCTGCTGCACTGTTTGTGGTAGAGGGCTGTCCTTATTTGTCACATTATCAAAAAATCTGTGAGGGCAAACAAGCCAGCAGTTGAGTCATGTAAATTCCAGTAGAATTGGCAACTGAATCGGATCAATATCCAATATATTGTATTAAATGCATAAAGAAGACAATGTGTAAAACACACGAAAAACAGAAGACAAAAAAGCCGGGACATATACAGAAAAACATACTGACACGGTAAAATAAATAGGGGTCTAAGTACTACAACCTGAAGCCCATGTGGGTGAAATGCAGAAATAACAGCTGTCCATGTAAAAGCATGGTAAAAAGTAAATACTTCATAAATGACACCATGAGAACAGCAGACTACCGTGGCATTCTGACTCATCGTCAGAAAGCCGGGTCTCTGTTAAAGTCCGTGGTGAACAAATTGCAAACGTCAATGTTTAAACGCACTTGTTGAGAATGGTGACGGCCTCGGCGTCGTCGCTGGAACTGATCAGGCCTTCCATGTTGTAGTCGAGCACAGCCAGGCCTAGCTGCAGGATGGCCTTGATGCCGTCGTAGAAGAAGCAGTCGACCACATTCACAGCACTCTCTATTGGCAGAACACTGATGAACAGCGTCAGGAACCAAGACAGGGACACGGAGGAGAAGAAGGCCAGGTCTGTCATGTGCTCCGTCAGCTGGTGGAGGTGCATCCGGATCAGCTCCTCAAATACCGCCTGGTCGACCAGAGCGCCTGAGGAAAGAGAAGATACTGGTTATGGGGCAAAGGGAGAAACAGTAATTCAATGCTAAATACCCTATACGGGGGCATTTATTCAAATGTGACGATACCCTGAAAACAAGTTCTGCTTCTCTCACCAATGATCCTGCGGTTGAAATAGTCCGGCAGCATCCTCTCGCAGACGGCCACCAGCAGCCAGAAGGCCTCCTCCTCCTTTGCATAGAGCAACAGGACTGAGGTCAGGATATTCATGGCCTTCGTAAGAGTAGAGGAAAGATAGAGCGGAAGGTTGCCGTGACGTTTTTGAAAAGAAGGAACCCAAGAATGTGTCGTAGGGCTTCAAGCTTCTACCTGGCAATAACCGATTTTAGGGTTCCTATAGGCGTATGCCGTGAGGACTCTACGCAGGGCAGAGATGCCCGTGTCGCTCTGGAAGGCAGGGTGTTCTGGTAAGGAGCGGTGCAGGTCTCTCTCGATCTCGTCGGTGGCCAGGGTGCTGGTGCCCAGAGACTGATCCACCAGCTCACTGTAGTACCCCGGGTTAGTGGCCATGTCATTGACAGCACCTATAGTAGGAAGGCGCGCACTGAATTCAGTAGAACACACAGCTGCCTGAACGAGTTGCTCCTTTCAAACACATACTTCTGTACTTAAACACGTCTTTGCTTCAGTGATTTGCCGTATCAAACAGTACCCGAGAAAAGCATCCAAAGCTCCCCTCTTAAAGCCTCAGGAACACCACGAACGATCAGGTCCCGCGTCTTCTTGGTACAGAACATACTGGTGCCCCGGCCGTACTCGGAGAAGTGTATGTTCCACGACTGCTCCTTCATCTTCTCCTTCAGCTGCCAGGCCAAGACGACACAGTGGGACAAGAGCTGTTAAGACTGACAAACCTCTACACCACAGAAAGGGACAATTTACTCGTTGTGCATTTTTCCAAACTATTAAAGGTGATATTTAGGGGTAAATGCACGGTCTCATCCACCATTTTGGGGTCCATGTTTTCAGTGTCCTGGGGATGGAACACAGTCATGAGGGCCTCTGTGCTGACGGCCTTGCTGCTGTCCTTCTGTCCCACCATCAGAGCCACCTCCTCTGGGTTGTCCTCAAAGTGATTGATGAGGCTCAAGCACTCCCCTCGGATGACCTGAAAGACACAGTAAACACAGAGTTCAGTTTTACCATAGCAGCCGCTATTACCAGGCAGATGCAAAGGTGAATTTGAGATCGTTGGGGGGTTGATGGCATGGGAGGAATTGGATAAGAAAAAGGCCATATCGTTTCATTCGCACTATTCCAAATCTCCAGAATATTTGTACATTATCTTATTTTATATTCTAATTCATTCAACACCTGAGAAGTGCCAACTCTGAAAACATTAACTAGATCGCTAACTCTAAACTGAATAACCAATCTTAGAAGCCAATTATTCAAAAAAGTTAATTTAACCTTTTTGGTTCATTTTGAAAAAATTGCCCTCCCATTTGGCATTTTCCATAAATTTACAGATGACCATAGTTAATGGCTAACGAGACGCCCAGGGACCAAAAGCAGGGAGAACATTACAGGGTCAAAACAGGAACGTACCTCAGTCGATGCGGAATGCTGAGGACTGGCAGTTATCCCACACCTCCTGCGGATAGCACTGGCCAGGCGTTCAAAGTCTCGTACTTCGGAGAATCGTAGCGCTTTCTTACCCCGCACACAGACAGTCAGAGCCCTGCTGCTACGGTCTGGCTTCTCTACACCAATCACCTGTAAGGATGGGAATGTGTTTCATTGGACAACGACGGACAAAGGAAATGGAGCCAGGCGAAAATGATTCTTCCGGTATCAAGAGTAGTGCCCAGCATCTTGCCTCTCTCATGGGGATGATGACGTGGCACTGGCTCCCATCCTGGCTGGCGAAACACAGGTAGCTTTCAGAGAGACAGACCTTCCCCAGCGTGTTGAAGTGGCTGAAAGGCACCCACAGGAAGCTCTCATACACCTCCATTAGGTTCTCCTCTTTAGGCAGTCGGAAGAAGGCCCGGAACTGCTCATTCCTAGCATGCATTTCTAAGCCCCTGGAGGAAAGAAATTAAAGTGAGGAGAGCAGGGAACACGTTTTGAGTCATCTCAGGTTGGCACAGTCCTAAGATCATTGTGAAATAGTTACAGAGTCAATTTGGTTACGTTTGCTTTTTAAAGATACAATGTTGCTCTTTTATTTGATCACATCTTGAAGAAATAAAGAAATTCAATATCAACATATCTGCTGCTTTTCAGCCAGTCTTCTGTAGCATTGCTGTGTATTGTAACTGCGTCTATCTCCATTTTAATGTATATCTCTGTGTGCAGTTGAAAGGAATTTGCAAACGGGTATCAGCGAAATGACAGTATGTCTATGGGTACAACTACCTTTGTCACACCTGCTGAACAAAATCATAGGTGAAAACATTAAGTAAAGAACAATATAGTACCTCTTGGTGATTTGCAGAGGGTCTGAAAGGGATGGCACTTCCTGAAAGGTCTCCTTGTCAAAGAGGCGTTTGATGGAGTAGTCAGCCAGCTGCTCCATTATCATGAAGGTCTCATTGAGATGAAGGAACATGGAGAAAAAGTGGTCCTCCCCATTAGCCAGAACATGAATGCTCTCTGCCAAAATGACATTGGATGTTTTCTCAAGCCTCCAGATCTCATTCCAAGAGATAACCAGCTTCACTGAAAAATAAACAGATCTTTAATGACTAACTGGCTGGCATTCTACCAAGCCATGGAATACTAACAATAATGTTTCCAAATGTAATGTATAAGTGACAGCTTGGTGTCAGTCAAGAGTGCTCGGGTCTGTCTCTCGTCTCACCCTCGGAGCCTAGAAGATAGGAGTAAAAGGAGAGGAAGTTGGTGCTGAGGTAGAGCCACCCCTGGCATGGTACACGGCCCCTCCAGTAGCTGCATGAGTAGTATGTGACCAGCTTCTCCTTCTGAGGGAGATCAAACCATTTCTCAAACCTCAGCAACGCCTCGCGAAACTTCTCCGGGTCGTCCTCCTGACCACATGACACCTTCCCTTCCTCAGCAATCAGACCCTTTATGAAATATGGACGAAGGACAACATCTCTTCAATTGTCATTTCCACTCAGTGGCTAATTTATTAGAGTATGAGTATGTCCCCTTGCTGTGATAGCATAAAACAGGCAGACAGATATTAAGGATTTTCAATTAAAATGAACAAAATCTGAGAAAAAAGACACTGTTAGTGCGATATGATATTGTGCATGATGTACAGTTCCAGTATCTCAGAATCGGCAAACCTTGCCTCTTTCAACATAAAAACCAATGTTCATGCAGTAGATGCTTTTTTTTACGAACGTCTATTGGTCGTGGGTTTTTGATTTGTGGGAGTTGAATAATATTCAGTTGTCCATTAGAGGTCTGCGTTTCACTACTCATGTATTACAGATGCAGTGACCAAGGCATTGATGTTGCACTGGATGGGAAGGCCATTGTAACAGGGCACCACATGAGGTCCCTTCCATTGCATTTTGCTTAGCTTTCAATAGACAGTAAATGGTTTCCACATTATTAAAACAATAATTAAATAATCCCAACTAATTTGAATTTTTCCACTCACTACATGAATTAATCGTTAATTCTGGCGGAGGCCAGGATTACCCAGTGAGAGTCCCAGAGATCAACAATAATAATGGGTAATACTGTGTTTAACCGCATGTTTCATAAGATGTAATGACTACTTACTCTGATCTTGCCCTGCACAAAGCTGGTGATGTCATCGCTGGAGTCAAACACAGACAGTGTTCTCATTATGTTCATCTCCAGCCACTCCCAATGTTGGCTGATCTCCTCCTTAGTGCCACCTAACCACAGTGGAAATTAGGTCATAACTGAAAGGAAATGGTTCATAGAACAGGACTAAACATTCCAAAAAAATAAAAAGATGGAAAATGACCCCCCCCCCCCCCCCCCCCCCCCCCCCCCCCC
>JACXGK010007464.1:0-25215 GCA_016801125.1 Novumbra hubbsi | reverse complement strand
ACAGACAGAGGGGTACAGAGACAGAAGGGTACACAGAGACAGAGGGGTACACAGACAGAGGGGTACAGAGACAGAGGGGTACACAGACAGAGGGGTACACAGACAGAGGGGTACAGAGACAGAGGGGTACACAGACAGAGGGGTACACAGACAGAGGGGTACAGAGACAGAGGGGTACAGAGACAGAGGGGTACACAGAGACAGAGGGGTACACAGAGACAGAGGGGTACAGAGACACAAAGGGATACACAGAGGGGTGTTTTGTGTTTGAGGGATGTGATCTGGTTGGTTGTGCAGACCCGTTGCTGTTAAACGCTCGGCATGTTTAAAGGGAGAGGAGAGAACTTTTCTGGCTTTTGAACATCCTCTCTGTTTCCTAACGAGGGAGGCCTGACCCATCCTCTCTGTTTCCTAACGAGGGAGGCCTGACCCATCCTCTCTGTTTCCTAACGAGGGAGGCCTGACCCATCCTCTCTGTTTCATAACAAGGGAGGCCTGACCCATCCTCTCTTTTTTTCCTAACGAGGGGGGGCCGTACCCACGAGGGGGGTCTGACCCATCCATCAGCTGCTCGTCCACACCGCCCTAAAGACCGGAGACCGAGGCCCCGGCCCTGATGGATCACCGCAACGCCTTTGTTATTACGACTGCGGCACAACATTCGTCACCGTCCGGTGTCAAACAAAACAATATTTGCCGACAGGCCTTTCTTCGTATTTAGGCCGGTTGGGAATAACAGAGGGTTATTCTGCCAGGAACATTATAATGTAGCCTGACGAGGCACCTTTGCCATTTACCGCAGTACCAACCTCTAACCTTGGCCCAAAGAACAGGGGTTCGAAGGGGGTTCGTTGGTGGGTGATGGGGTTGGCCAATTAGTGTGACTGCCGTGATAGAGGACCAAGGTTCCCCACAGTTATTGTTGCTGGGAAGAATGCGATGTGACCACTCACAGGCACACACACACACACCGACACACACACATCGACACACACTCGCACACACACACCGACACACACACTCGCACACACACACCAACACACACACACCCGCACACACACACACTGACACACACAGGCACACACACTCGCACACACAAACAGACTCACGCGCACACACCCGCACACACAGACACACACACTCGCACACACACACAGACACACACACCCCCACACACACACTGACACACACACTTGTTTACAGGGGTTTGTTTACCTAGTGTTGACGTTTCTCGGTAGGCCAGCTCCCTGCTGGCATGTTTGGTAAGCATGTTCTTCTCCCCCTGACATCACCGAACGGTTGCTAACTATGGTCCTAATGAGTGTCTGTGTGGCCACAGAAAGCTAGCTGGATGGACCCGGTCACCGCTCAACATGGACGTGGAAATACATCTTCAATTTGGACGTGGTTGTTGAAATATTCTTCCTACCTGATGGGTTTCCACAGGCTGACCTTTATGCTACTTAAATCCTTGCCGCCACTGACGAGGTGTTTAAATCCTGAAACCCCATAAAGTTACCATGGTAACACTTTTTATTTCCTAGTTTCTGCACTGATATTATTTCAGGATAAATGTGGTGTTCTGCCTGAATTCCTCCGTTGTTTGTTGGCAGTGAGGTTCATGATTAGGGTTGTAACTTTTATCGATTTATCTTACATATTGCTTATGTATTATATATGATGTGTATATATATATATATATATATATTTATATACATGTCATATAAATTGACATAGAGTTTCTCATTTATGTACAGTAACCAATGCAGTCCAGGAGAAAATAACCCAATCTTATTAACTGGTATTGTGTTCAATTTATATTGCAACTCTGCCAATTATTAATTGTTTTGGACAAATGCCACTATTTCACAGCAGCCCTGTTTATTAATGACAAATGCACTTTCAAATTGTAAAAACAACAACAGTGGTGGACATTGATTTTCAAACTGGTCACATTGTCACGGCGCCTCCTGTTGCCGTGCCTTCTCCTGGTCGCGTAGCACCGCCTCCTGATGCCGTGCCCTCTCCTGGTCGCGTAGCACCGCCTCCTGTTGCCGTGCCCTCTCCTGGTCGCGTAGCACCGCCTCCTGATGCCGTGCCCTCTCCTGGTCGCGTAGCACCGCCTCCTGATGCCCTCTCCTGGTCACGTAGCACCGCCTCCTGATGCCGTGCCCTCTCTTGGTCGCGTAGCACCGCCTCCTGTTGCCGTGCCCTCTCCTGGTCGCGTAGCACCGCCTCCTGATGCCGTGCCCTCTCCTGGTGGCGTAGCACCTACTCCTGATGCCGTGCCCTCTCCTGGTGGCGTAGCACCGCCTCCTGATGCCGTGCCCTCTCCTGGTCGCGTAGCACCCCGGCCTTCCACGTCGCCGGCCTTTTTTGTTGCCATCGTACTCGTATGTTCCTGTTATGTGTACACGGTCGTACTCAGTACGCTACTAGGATATAGTATCCCCGAAGGAGGATGGAGAGCATCTGTAGCCAACCGCTTGCGTTTTGGTCCACTTCCTTACACACCTCTGACACACATTAAAACACTAAGAATATATTTACAGTTATTCTATTTATTGGGTTCATACATTATACATATAATAAATTGTATACCTTATATATATATATGAAAGAGCAAGAGACTGAAACGGAAGGAAAGACAGAGAGATGGAGTGAGAGATTGGGGTTGAGGGAAGGAGAGGGAGAGATTGGGGTTGAGATAAAGAGAGCGATTGAGGTGGAGGGAAAGAGCGATTAAGATGGAGATGAAGAGATGTGGTCCCAAAGAAACACAAAGCTTTTTCTAGACACCTGCGATACTAAAAAAGCTACTATATTACATGACAAAATGAAGTAGAATATCCTTGGGAGGGGGAACATAAAAACGTGGATTCTAGTAGTCTTCTATAAAATACCTTCCCTTTAAATGCCAGGAAGTGGCTGGCCCGTCCTAGTCTGTAAATATGAATCCCAGACTCCAGTTCTGGTTTTGGAGATGTCCCAGTAGCAGAGGCCTGACTGGGAAGGGAACCGGACAGACATAATTACATTAGCTGTAGTCCTGCTTTGCGTGCTGTCGACGTTGTCCAATCGAAAGGCTACTCCATCTTTCCCTAAAACCCTTGTAGAAATGCACACCCTAAGACACACACACGCATTCTTACACACCGTTTTCCCACACAAACTGCCAACATCAGAATAATAGTCAGTTAGTGTTCTCCCGGACAACGGATGGTCCTCATAGCATTCTAATGTAGCTAATGGAAACGGCACAAACAAGTCTCCTCCATTTGTTTGGTTGCTTTATCACCTCTGTTCAAGTGATGGAACGATGCCTGATCTTATTTGGCAGAGTAATGAATGTCCCCTTTCAGTTGCAGTTGTACAACAACTGTGTTTCTGTGTGTGTGTGTGTTCAATACATGATTCAACCCACATGCATCTTCAATTAAAAACAAAACACTTTGGTTGCCAAGGATATATTTACGTAACTTTGCTCTTGACCCGGGAACCATAGTTACTTTGTTCCATTCAGGCTCTGAGAAGTTTCTTAGAAAACACATGAAATTCCACGAAGCTACCGATGTTGTCCACGCAGTGCAGTCCGCCCCACCCTCACTGCATCTGAAAGCGGAGAGGGCAGAACAGCGACCATGTTGTTTTCCACCGTGTTCACAAAAGGTTTATCCCAGCAGAGCAGAGGGCAGGGATCCTGGCAGAACACGGCCAGTGGACTTCCTGATCCCAGGTCAGTTTGACGCTGCCTGGTTCCGTCGTGGACCGGGCCTGTTGGGCGAGTGGATCGGGCGTGCGTCTCCGGCCGAAGCCCAGCAGGTGGCGCGACGGTTCCCGGGTGGGGTGGCTTCCCCCGCACGCTCATCGCTGGAGCGACGGCAGAGGGGCGAACGGAACTAAAAAGGCGCCTGTGTTTTGGTCCCCCCCGCAACGGGGCTTCACCGGGCAGAGAGTGGGTAGGAGGCGGGCTTAGGGTGAGATGGAGGAGTGAGCTGTTCGGAGGGAAGGGGAAGTGAGAAGGGAGGCCGTGGGTAAGTTCAGGGCTGAGTCAGAGAGGGTGGAGATAGGGTGGAGCGTGGTAATTGCCCCCAGATGGATGTAGTTAAATGGTGTTATGGATTTGTGTGTGTGTGTGCGTGCAATCAGTGTGTGTGTGTTTTCCATTACTAGGGCAGTGGGTCATCCAGGCTCTGCCAGCTCTATCAGACCCTGGCTGCGCTCCTCCTCAGAGACACATTACCGCCAGACTCACTGTTTATTGTCTTTGGTTACAGCTGGCCAGGATGCCAATGGTTTGTTTCAATAAACGGGCAGAAAGCGTACATTAATTTCCTCTCAGGCCTTTGTATTTGTTCGGTGGGAGAGCAGGAAAGAGAGGCGGGAAATAAAACTGGGAAGGAAGAGAGGACATGGGGAGAGATGATGAAGAACTGTGGACTTCCTAACTATTAACCCTTTCCTTAACCGGAACTCCTGAACCAACCACTCTGCACAACATCTTTGACAAACAGCCCCATTTCCCACAGCCGTAATACAATACTCAACACAGTGCATATTATGGGCTGCTATTTTACATTTAGTGGTCTACATTTACTTAACTAATGTTCAGTAAATCTTAGTCAAGTTTTTGTCACCAAAAAATTATGTAATTGTGGTCTAATTGTACTCGAAATGTATGTTAGACCCATTTTATTTTCCATCATACACAACTGGCCCAGAGGCACCCAGCTTCTAACCTAAACTAATTCCACTAGGCTAATACAAGTAAGAAATTGTAACAAGCCGACAGGTTGTGTGGGTTTGTTTTTATTACAGTTGAATAGTTTCCGTTGCAGCTGTCAAATAAATAGATTGCTCTTTCATGGTCTTTAAGGCTAAATCAAACCCAATATCGTCTCATGTGAAATTGCTGTGCAATCGTTTTAGTAAAGTAGTTACGGTTTTGAGGAATAGAAAAGTGGTACAAATAAGCCTGGCCACAGCTAGCTCTGACATCTACAGAAAAGTGACATGAGCGCCTGTGCAATTTGCAATTTTTAACCCGACATCGAGTATCTGAATTAAGCTAACATTAACATTATTGTTAGATTAGACTTCACGCTGATGGTCTCATCCTGAAGGTTTTGTCATGAGACTAGTGACAACCCTAATGTTACAATACACTGGCCCCTTAAAGCTGATTCGTAGTTCGATTTAGCTATTCAACTTCATAGCTACGTAACTTACTAGTCATTTTAAAAAGGCCAAAGTACACCCGTATGTAAACATTTGCGCGGGTAATTTCACTCGCAATCGCTGCAATCAATTGCCTAATAGAAATCAACAGAAATGCATTTTCACAGTGCAGAAATGGACACCCCAATCTTCAATGGTTGCTGTCTTCTTTCTGGAAGTATCTTTATGTAGCCGTTTCTTAATGCAGTCGTGACTGCGTATCGGTCTATTACTGGTGGCGCCGCTGTCTCCACATGGGGTTGTTTCTGGCCAAACGACCCCACCTTTGACTCGTCTTTATAGCACGTCCATCCAGTAGTGGGTCTGAGAGCAGAGACCTCTTTTGTCCACGTAGGCCAGGTTTGCGCCGTCTCTGTTCGACATTGATGGTGGCGAGAGTGGATCCAAGGATCTTAAGCCCATTGAGACCTCTACTGGTCACAACCTGTTTTATGTAGATCACCCCTCCAGATTTGTGGACATTAATAATCTTTCTTCTGAGGGCCTTGAATGGGTCTTCTGATCTTGGCATAACGTGTTACCACAGACCCATACGGTCACAACATACAGGTCAAAGGCTCTACAGACAGGTCCAAGTAGATTTGACTAAATCTACAAATTGTTTTGTCAGAGGTTTTCCACATTTGTTTAATTATTTACCTCTTATGCCGAGTTTGTGTTCGAAAGTGTGAAAAAAATGTTTTACTGTTTACCTAATATTCTTTTTACGTCAATGTCAATTTTCCAATGTGCGTACCAATACTATCGTAGATCAAATTGTTGGTGGCTTAGAGCAAAACCGAAACATCCTCCTTGATCCAGAGAACCTACTTAATACTGAAGCCCTTATTATATTTTAGCTCCAATTGATTCTGCTTTACTACGACCTAGAAACAGGGACAGTCTGATCAGATTTTCCATTAACTACGACCTAGAAACAGGGACAGTCTGATCAGATTTTCCTTCAACTACGACCTAGAAACAGGGACAGTCTGATCAGATTCTTCTTCAACTACGACCTAGAAACAGGGACAGTCTGATCAGATACTCCTTTAACTACGACCTAGAAACAGGGACAGTCTGATCAGATACTCCTTTAACTACGACCTAGAAACAGGGACAGTCTGATCAGATTTTCCATTAACTACGACCTAGAAACAGGGACAGTCTGATCAGATTCTCCTTCAACTGCTACCTAGAAACAGGGACAGTCTGATCAGATTCTCCTTCAACTACGACCTAGAAACAGGGACAGTCTGATCAGATTCTTCTTCAACTACGACCTAGAAACAGGGACAGTCTGATCAGATTCTCCTTCAACTACGACCTAGAAACAGGGACAGTCTGATCAGATTCTTCTTCAACTACGACCTAGAAACAGGGACAGTCTGATCAGATTCTCCTTCAACTACGACCTAGAAACAGGGACAGTCTGACCCGATTCTTTGAGCATCAACATAGTAGCTCCTTCAGATTCTCTTCTCAAGCTGCACTGCAGGAGAATGATTGGTGTGTGTGTGTGTGTGTGTGATCTTTACCAGGGACAGGAAAAGACCCTCACTCCTGGAAGTTACAGTTATGTACTCAATAAAAAGGTTTTAGCAATGTTCTGTTTTCTAGGCCTATTTTATAAAGTAATGTCCTTGTAATCATCTTGTATTGACCGCAGAAAATGGTCTGTGAGCAAGGGGTACTTTGGGGTCTTTACTGGAAGGAATATGTCACAATTTGTTGGTAATTACCCTGAAATGTGGTATAGGTGGGCAAAGTACATTTACAACCATATTACTTGTTCTCAGAAAGAGAAACTTCAACTCACCCACAAAGATGTTGTTAAAAATTCACACCCTAGCAGCTAGCATTTACTAGCACAGTGGTTAGTGAGAAACTTGGTGCTCCAGAAAACTGTTTAGCATTGCAACTGTAACACCAAAAACACAGTGATTCCGATTGGCACAGATTCTGTTGCTAGGTGGATGTCTGTGACAGTACCTTGTTTTAACCTATCAGTGCTGTCGGTTTTCAAACATTAAAGATGATATGAGATAGCAACACCTCTAACCTTTTCACAGTTTCAAAGGTGTGTAACATCTTGTGATAATGTGAAAAGGGTAGAGATAGCAACTCCTCTACCCTTTTCACAGTTTCGAAGGTATGTAACATCCTGTGATAATGTGGTTTCCTGTTACCAGACGTTTATTATACTTAAAAAAAAAATGTTATATCTCCACCAAGTCTAGTTCAAATATTGATTAAAAAGCTTTTCAGAAAAGATATTCTGAATCTACATTGGTATGTTTTATTCCAAAGCCGAGGGGAGGTAGAAGCGTTCACACCTGGAGTATTCACCTTCTGATGATTGTGTGATGGAGTGATAGTCAGGGTGGTGAATGGTGAGGGTGTTATACAGACGGTTGACGGTTTTTGGCAGTTGGTTTTACATATTTGTCTGCAGAATATGTGGTGTCACAACCTTCCTGCAGCCTCAGAACGCCCCTCTGAAGGAACAATCGCAACGGTGGATTCAAAATGGCAGACCAACCGCTGACCTTGCAGGCAACGTTCTCCCTAACCCTACATGTCTCTTACAGCTTCTTGCCCCACGATGACTCAGCATTCGTGACTCTGCCTTCATTTCTTCCTGTAGCCTTGTTTCCCATTTCTGCTTCATCTCTTCCTGTAGCTTTGTTCCCCATCTCTGCTTCATCTCTTCCTGTAGCCTAGTTCCCCCTCTCTGCTTCATCTCTTCCTGTAGCCTTGTTCCCCCTCTCTGCTTTATCTCTTCCTGTAGCCTTGTTCCCCCTCTCTGCTTCATCTATTCCTGTAGTCTTGTAGTCTTCGCTTTGCCAGAATGGCACCAATCACTGGCTCAGCCATCATCAACCGAGGAAGATCACACACAAACACAGAAGCGTCTGTGTCCAGCAGCTCATTATGGCCCATTATGTCAACCTTACCAAAGCTCTCTCTCTATCTGCCTTTTATGCACACTTGTTTTCTTTGGTACAACTTGTGTTTTTGGTCTACCAAGCACCTCCGCTTTTATTTCTCAGAATGTTGTCATCTTAGGGCGACCCGCGTTGCTAACACGGATGTAATGACAGGGCTGTATGGAGATGCGTCCCACCGCTCCACACAGAGGTTACAAAGGAAATGCTCCTGCTTAATAAGCATCAGTTGCTAGGAGTGTGTTGCCGTGGCATCGCCATTGGCGTTTGATTAAACGTTCCCTGTTAGCAACAAAGCACTCTGGCAGAGACGGATCGAGTAATCGGGTGAACAGAGAAAAGGGAGGTGTCTCCTTTCTGCTGCGTTCTTCAAACTCTTTGATCCTTCATCGGAAGTCTTTTGTCTTCCAATGTGCACACGTGGCTTTCTAGGAAGCAAGCTTTACTAGCAGATGTTTGTTGATCTGCAAGGAGTTTCTGTTTAAAACTCTGGTTCTATAGTGCATGTATTTCTCTTCTTTTACCTCTTTTTCATTTACCTTTTTCATCCTCCCTGCCTAATCCACCGGTTTGCCTCTGCATTTTTTACTCTGTGTGTCTCCAACCTTTAGTGCTTGGGTTTTTGACCCCTCGCTTAAGACATTTGCAAGCCAGAAGAAAGAAAGAAATCATTATTCTTCTCTCTAATATTCAATTTAATAAAGGCTAAATGATGTTCCTTCACTTCCACAAAAGGTCAACGGCTTCCTCTCCTGTGAGGTTGCAGACCCGCCCCATCACAGCGGTTTGTCAAAATAGCATTATTCAAGACGTAAAATGTCCATAAATAATATTGTATTTGCCAAACCCTCATAACCAAAACATATGATCTACTGATCTTTTGGACAACATCTTTTGTTAAAGAGTACTATTACTTTTCTCCTACCTGGCCGTACTTGTCTCTGGGCCCAAGATTGAGAGCTGTGTCCATGCATTTAGCAGTGTACATCAGCTTCACCAGGATGTTAGCCCCTGTCAGAGTCCCATACGGTGTTAAGTACGTGGGGATACTAGCCTTGGTGGCAGATGGTTTTGTGCTATCTTGTCAAATCCATGATCATTGTTATTCCGGATTTCATTCAGCAACATGACATTGACGAATGGTCGTCATCCCAACAGAGCCGAGGATTGTGGAAGTGAGCGAGGCATTCAGCACTATTAATACTGGGTCATCGTGACATTTGACGTGAGGATCTTTTGTGGCAAAACTTGGCAAATGTCAGCCATCTCTCCAGCTGAACCCAAGCCGATCTATGCACCTTCGTGGTGTCATGACCTTTTCTTTTGGCGCAGTGAGATGAAGAATGAATAACCTGGCTTCTTTTCTATCCGGGTGTATTAGTCTGCTGTCTTTTTTGTCAGAACGCCACAAAAGATGACAAAAGATTGTACCTCGGCGGAAAGTTTTCCTCAACACTTTTCAGAAGGAAGATTGACAGCTAGATGTCATGTGATAAGATTCCATTGTATTGATCGAGATCATTCCAGGGCATATGTGTCCCATCAGTCTCTTCCTCCCCATCTATTGCCTTCTCTCTCTCTCTCACTCTCTCTCCTCTCTTCTTCCCTTGTTATCAGCGCCTGCTTCTATCAAGATCAAAGTCCTCCAAGCCTTGTTATCCAGAGTTTAATTGAGTAAATTGTGCTGAGGCCGTTTTTTTTCTTTCCAAATCAAACTCAGCAGACGGTCTCTCTTTAAAAGGGTCGACCAGACGTGTGTGAGGATCACTGGCGCTTTGTGCTGTTCGGTACTTTTGAAGCAACCGCATAATTAAAGGCAGAAATTATTTCGTCAGACTTTAACTTATTTTGCCTCGTATGGGATTGAGTGAAGACATAGATAGGAGACATAGAGAGGAGACGTAGAAAAAAGTTAGAGAGGAGACGTGGTGAGGAGAAGTGGAGAGACGTAGAGGGGAGACGTAGAGGGGAGACGTAGAGGGGAGACGTAGAGGGTAGACGTAGAGGGGAGACGTAGAGGGTAGACGTAGAGGGGAGACGTAGAGGGGAGACGTAGAGGGGAGACGTAGAGAGGAGTCGTGGAGAGGAGAAGAGGGGCGATGTAGAGAGAATTAGAGCTTCTCTACAGGATCAAATGCATAGAAATACAATGAATACCACAGTTGTTTCCTTTCAAGTCAATGATTCCACGGTTGTATTCATCCACATCGATGCATTTAATCCTATACGATAGGAGAAATCCAGGTAGATAACCTTTGAAGGAACGGCTCCTGGGGATGATAAAACAGCTTATTTATTAGGCTTTGTGATTTGATCTCATGGCTGCGTTCTCAGAATCTTTATAACTGAAATGTTTCACAAAGGGAGAGGAAGTTGTTAAATTGCACTGTTTGTGTGAATATTGCTCTCACTAACTCTCTCCTCATCTCTTTCTCCCCATCTCTCTCTCCATTTTCCTCATCTCTCTCTCAGTGAGCTCCTGTGTCCAGACTTCACAGAAACATATTACAATGACGATGGACAGCCTGTTACTGTGGCCACCAACTACACTGTAAGTCCCTCCCTAACTCCCCCAGTCCATCCAAATCCTTCCCTTACTCCCCCAGTTCATATCCCTCCCTAACTCCCCCATCCATATCCCTCCCTTACTCACCCAGTCCATAACCCTCCCTAACTCCCCCAGTCCATCCATATCCCTCCCTAACTCCCCCAGTGTTTTTTTTGTCCCCCTCAGTGTTTTCTTTGTCCCCCAAAGTGGTTTTCTCTCCCCCACAGTGTTTTTCCCTCACCCACAGTAGTTTTTCCTCCCCCACAGTGGTTTTCCCTCCCCCACAGTGTTTTTCCTCACCCACAGTGTTTTTTCTCCCCCACAGTGTTTTTCCCTCACCCACAGTGGTTTTTCCTCCCCCTTACTCCTCATAACAAGCCTTATTCAAACACGGTTTCAGAGACATACAGGATCTTCAGCTGGAAAAACGCTCACATTCTCCTCTGCATGATATTTTTTCCAGATACTCTCACATGGCATATACAACACACACACGCTCCACACACACACCCACGCACATACACACACACACTGTTTACACATTGTGGGTCTGTTCTGGACCTTAGAATGAGTGTTTTTGTTGTTTGCTGTGTTTTGTGTTGGACCCCAAAAAGATTAGCGGCTGCTTTGGCAGGAACTACTGGGGATTCAATTGAACACACACACACACACAGAGATAAACACACAAACACACACACACACACACAGAGACAAACACACAGACAAACACAAAGACCCACACAAATGCCTTGACTGATCGATTTCAAATTTGCGTATTTTGAAGAAAATGTTTACATGCAAAAGATCACACACACATGCACTTGAAACCCTTCAAGGCCTGAACCTGACATTGCTCTTGTGTGATTCACCCACCCTGCACAGGAAGCTCCGTCATGTCGCTGCTTCATTAGTGTCTTACATAATCCAGTGGTACTACATCACACATTTTAAATTGTTAAGCTGCAATAAAAATGATTTTATATACAGTATATATATCTTTTACAATTCCTATGTGTTACCAAAATACTATATGAACCCATTCATCCACGGTGTGTTTAAGATCCCCGAATGCATCTGTAACATTCATTATGAATTATTATTATACCTTCTGATGTTTCATGAAGGATCTCTTTTGGGACCAAAGGGGGGAATATACTTCTGACATTCTCCGTTCCATGAAATATTGGATTCAAGGCAAATAAACGTACTAATTACTATGTAATTAACGAGGAAATAAATCCTTAATCGTTTTCATGACGCCGACACGGGTGACACACAATGTTGTTGCTACAGACGCAAGAAAGCATGTTGATTTCGCAGCCGCAGTTCATGACGAAATGTCTAATTAACCTCAAAACCTAACCTGAACCTTGAACCACCGAAACCGACAGTCAGTGTCAATCCTGTCAGTGTCAATCCTGTCAGTGTCAATCCTGTCAGTGTCAATCCTGTCAGTGTCAATCCTGTCAGTGTCAAACCAGTCAGTGTCCATCCAGTCGATGACCATCCAGTCGGTGTCAATCAAGTCGGTGTCAAACCTGTCGGTGTCAAACCTGTCGGTGTCAAACCAGTCAGTGTCAATCCAGCCAGTGTCAAACCAGTCAGTGTCAATCCATTCAGTGTCAATCCAGTCAGTGTCAGCCGGGGGGTTAAATCAATATGACCTGACGGTAATTCTCGGGCATGGTGATGGGAATTACCCCCAGTGTCCCCATACATCCCCTATCTCATCACCACGAGGGAGCAGCAGCTTTTTACTAACTGCCTTCATGGTCTGGCCGCAAGAAGATCACAAGAAGAATGGTGTCATAGCAACAATGTTACACATGCACACACACACACACAGAAGGGAAATCTATAAGGCCCCCAGTTCAGAAGATACACTGAGGAGTAATGGATGTGTTCCTCTCCTACTGAGCATCAAAATTGCAGCCAATTTCCTTGACACTTTCATTCTCTCCCCAAAAACGGTATCTTGTTATGAAAGCAACTCAGGTCGAAGGAACAACATACTTTATATTTCCGTGTATTATTTATTTTTTGCTCAAATGGAACTGTGCTTGAGCTTGAATGAGCTTATTAGCGCTGTGCACTTGCGTCTTAAATATTGGGCAACCGGAGCTATTGTCCCTTACATGTGACACTTACATGTGTCCCTTACATGTGACACTTACATGTGTCCCTTACATGTGTCCCTTACATGTGACACTTACATGTGTCCCTTACATGTGACACTTACATGTGTCCCTTACATGTGACACTTACATGTGTCCCTTACATGTGTCCCTTACATGTGGGCTATTTGTTTAAAATTAATGCTTCTTGTATATGAACAGTATTGCTGCCCAAAAACTGGCACATTTCTGTAGACAAATGCTTGTTTTTTTTTATATCTGTTTTGTAAATTAAAGTTTTCTTTGCATTTCAGTAATTAGTACACAGGCCCAAAAAAGTGCTCTTTCACTGTTTGAATGGAGTGTTGTAACAACAGTAGTTTACTACATTGTATTTGAAAGTATCTTCTAATACTTTTTACGTTCTTTAAATTTGTTTTGTTTTTCCCAATACACAGATTGATTAATTACACATACATCAAATAAAATTTTTTAATGAACTCTGTTAATTTGAGGAAAACCATTTAGACTTCAATATACAACAATATATTTACATATATCCTGGTCCTGATTGGCTGATAGGATGGTTTTAGGGTCCACCTTCGTTTACAATCTGGGGTCTACTATAATCAGATCACATTTCAACCTCGCAGTGTGAACGCGTCATCAAAGAAAGCGGAATATGAAAAGTTGGGAATGTCCTATTTCTTTGAACCATGTCTTTTCAAATAAAATATCTTCTAAAAGAATTCCTGCTTTGAAGTCATGTGAACGTAATTGATATAGTATTTGAACCCTGGTCTGATCCATATAAAGAGCAGAGCTGTGTCCTGAACTCACTAGATAGCATGTAGCTCCAACTAATGATTGTGAAACAGGCCTCACACGTGCCGTGTTTCCGTGCCCACGTGGCTTTCCAACAGGTGATGTGTTGCCTACGGAACGGTGAGGTGCGGACTTGCAGGAAACGTCTCTCCTTGACGATTGATTTGTATGTCCACACCGCGCACGAGCTTTCCCAGCGCTTGCTTGCGTCGTTCCAACCGACGAGCTAATTTCACGCTCTGATGGGTCGACGAAGCCTTTTAAATAGCCGAGCCTTGACACTTATGCAGAGTTGGACGCGAATAAATGAATCGGTGTGAGGATTTCACCCCCTTCGCTCAGATGTTGGTGGGCGACGGAAGCCGGGGGGGGGGGGGGGGGGGGGGGGGGGGGGGGGGGGGGGGGGGGGGGGGGGGGGGGGGGGGGGGGTTGTGGGGGGGGGGGCTCTCAGTGACCTGGTTCACGGACCGCTGTGACAACAGTCACTTGTTGTGGTGACTTCATTTCCAGGAGCGCTAATTTGGGTCAAAGCTCGACAGGAACTCTAGTTTCCTTCCTGTCAAGGTGTTTGGGGGTTGGTCAATCTGAGAAGACACGCCCCCACATTGGGAGCCGTCCTGCCGTCCTGGCCACTCCCCCTGCTCAAGCCGGATCGCCGGGCGGCCTGGAGTCGTGTTCAGGTCGGATCAAATTGATAACCCTGAAAGTTACCGCTTAAACACGGAGACATCCTCAAAGGATCTGTCCGTCCCGGAGTAAATTCGGTAACCGCACGGAGGCATAAATGAGATGGATTTCCGTCCCCGCCAGTGCTCCTTAGGGGCAGGGTAACATTTGGGAGGTTTAATGGCGCTGCGGTGGTGCCGTGGGCTATGTCCGCACAAATATCACTCTCTCATTGAGACCTCTGTGTCTGTCCTCCCCCTGAAGTACTGTTCGTGTAGCAGTAAGGCACAGGAGAGACCTTCATTCACAAAGGAGTTCCGTTCGGGCAAAGAAAGCCCTCGTCTACGTGAATAATGTGTTCTTGAATAATGACGCGCACAAACACACACACACACTGGCTAGCTTGATGAAGAGATGAATAAATGTGCAGAGAAAACGAGTCATTGTTCTGCACCGGAAGCAGTCCAACCTCGCTTGTGGTGTTTTAATCTCCTCGGCAACGCTTCTGGAAGACAACAACAGCATCTTCCAGAGCTGAGGCAGCGCCATCTAAGGCCCTTCGGGGGGGAATCTCACTTCTTCTTTCACCTTAAGCACATCATGCCGTATGCCCCTCACACAGAGAAGGGTGGATCAAGATGCAAACTATTTTAAGCGAAGCGCGACCCCCGGAAGCGACCGCGAAGCTTCCCCGCTAAAATACGCAAAGCTTGAGGCGTAGGGCGTTTTTACAGATCAGCCGTTGGTGACAAGCCAGTATGCGTTGAGATGCCTTGTGACCGCCCGTCCAATCAAGATCATGCACAGAGTACAATGTGATGTTTTTATTGGCCACGTCTACGCCCGCAGTCATGGCAACATGCAGGCCTATGGGATTCACCAGACTGCTGATTAGCATGTTTGACCAATGTAGTGCAAGTAAATACCTATCTGAAGTTGTTCTCTCTCTCCTTCTCTCCCTCTCTCTCTCTCTCTCTCTCTCTGTCTCCCCTGTTGTCTCAGGATCACTGCTTTTACCACGGGCACGTAAGAGGACACACAGACTCGTGGGTGGCCATTAGCACGTGTTCAGGTGTAAGGTAGGTGAGATTTTATTTTATTCACCTGCGCATAAACTTCCCTTGAAATGTTCCGTCTCCAGATAGATGTTCCCCCTCGGGCGTTGACGCTGGATCAACTTACCCTTTACATATCCTAAGCACAATCATTAGCAGGAAGGAAGGCAGAACCGACTTGAGATCAAATGTCTCTGTCATTTTCAATCCAAATGAACCGGAGAGAGAGAAAGACAGTGAGAGATAAAGAGAAATAGAGAGAGAAAGATAAATAGAGAAAGACAGAGAGAGAGAAAGAGAGACAGAACGGTGGAATAGGCGAGTTGTAACTCTGGCACCCTGAATTCAGTCACAGCTTAATTTCTTTTAACACAAATTGTTTGCTGGGTGTAGAATATCCCAGGCGAATTCTGGGAATTTCAATTCCCTATATCTTCTTTTGGTATAGAGAAGCTGGTTTTGAAGTCTACATTTTCACTGCCTCCGCACGGAATATAATACCAAGCCTCTTGGATTAATGCTTTGAAACTTGAGCTCTCCCATGTGTTGGAACTGCTGCCTGTCAGTTATTTATATAGTAATTATTCAACTAATTAATTAGGTTAATAACAGAATTAACCTTTAGAGGCTCCAGTAGTGTTGAGCAAAAAGAACACCTTTGTTCTAACTCAGGAATTATTTTAAATTTAAATACATTTCTGGTAAACACTTTCATTTCAGAAGTTGAATTGAATTCTGTCATCTTCAAGAACCCATTGGTTTCCATTGAAGACCCAGGACACACACACACACACAAACAATTACATTACCGATCATGGCAAAAACGTAGGAATACTACACAACAGAGTAATAGGATGGAGTAGGGCGTGCTAACAGACTCTCACCGGCAGTGGTCTAAAGAGGCCTACCCATCACACATCACACGAATGGAGAGTGTTGACCCCCCGCCCATTTAACCACGTACCACAGAGGCGAGTGTGGGAGGCTGCTGTTGCACTGGAGGGATTTGGTGTCAGACCCAAATTCTACACGTACCGTATTTCAGAGTATACGCCGCCGCCACGCACGCACTCGCGTGCCACTATCACTGGAGAGGGTTGAGGGGCAACATGGAAGTGCTCGTTTGTCGATCGGAGAACTTAGAACGACCACTGCCGCGGGGAGACGGTGTGAGACGTTCTGTTACGGACAAAGCTTTGTGATCGCGTTACCTTCAGCGCTGCCGGCGATGACTTCCGCTGGTCGGGGGGCTCGGCCTTCTTTCTTGGCTTGGAGGACGGTCAGATTTACTGTTGTGTGTTTCTGAGTGGAACAAATGTGCAGACGTAGGAAGAAGGTGGGGATTCCCGGTGTTTACTTGAATGCCTCGAAGCGAGTCTCTGGATTTCCATGTCGTTTCGGGCAACTTGTCTGTCTCGTACACCAAGACTGACAACATTTCGGGGTACATCTCTCTGTCTCTGAGGGTCCTAACTTCAAAGGTAGGAGCTCTAATTGAGCTGAGCGAGAGCTGTCCTCCCGTAAGGGTGAAATTAGGAGCTCGGATAGTGTTGTAGAGGTTTAAGCGCTGCCTAAAGCCTCGCCTTGCAATGTGATTCTGACATTTGAACTCAAAACCTCTATCGTGTAAGCAAACATTCACAGACCAAAATCTAACTTCATAACGTTATATCACCATTTGGGAAACATTTAGGTGATTGCCCGTTGGTCCTTCTAACGCGGCGTCCTTCCCCTCAAGGTGATCCAAACTCAAAATGAGGCATTTTACAGAACAGAGATATTTATTCATGTCTCTGCCTAGGCTAATATCCGTTTAGGCCATTGGCCTGAACAAAGAAGGATCTGATCTGTTCTCTGGAAGATGGTCCGGCAAGGACACCATAAACTGAACACAGTCATTATGTACAGTACACATCGTCAGTGAGACGTACAAAGGAGCTTATGAGGATGTGTTTGATGAGCGTTCAGATATGAGCTAGGTGGGCTTGTTGCCAACTGCGATTTTCTTGCTATTCCGAAAGGGGTTGCTGCTCCTGGGATGTTCTCCCACGCACTGTCGTGTCTTTATCCTCATCCGGCTTGGCGGAGGCTGCGATGAGATACCCATCAGTCACAGGTTAGGAAGTAACCGTGGCGACAGACCTGGGGTGAACCCGAGGACAGTGACCCGACAGAATGACAATGTCTAACTCACACGGGTGAACGTGACAGAACGGAGGGAATCGAAATTACCGCTTTGAACAACAACAACAACATGAGGCTTTTGCACAATCACTTTCGAAGGCCTGCAAAGAGCCTTTCGAGGATCTGCCACAAGCACATGGTGTCATCGATAAAGGGTAGCGCAAGATGAACCCCTATCATATCTATAAAGCCCTGCCGCGAAGGCATATTCTAAATGGCACCTGTTCATGCTGATAACTGAGGTCATGCCAGGTTTAGTCGAATAAGAATCCTTATCATCAACACAGGTTCCACCTGTGGAACAGCCAGGAGTTCTAGAACCTCTCGTGCCAGCGCATTCTAATGTCCGGGTTCCATCCCTGGCCTTTATTCCCGTCCTATCAGCAGTTCTCCAGCGGCGCTGTGTATTTTCTGTTCCCGTCCAAAGCTACCTCACAGCTCATTTCCTGGCCCACCGTCACACTACAAAGAGAAGTGTTTCTGTATTGACTCGGCATTACATTGTTACGAGAGGCGCTTGCTAGGCTCACCCGTAGATTCGGTTTCAACACACCTGACCTGTGTTTAAATTCATGGTGCCAAAGTAAGCCGGGGTATTATGTGCTCAGCTTGACGTGCCAAGTTTGAAAGGGCCGTGTGTGTTAGATGCCAGGGCACTTGCAGTGCACACATAAGTATTCACTGGCTGAACTGTACACGTTACTGTGCTGAGTTGATAGAAACGTCTGCTGGGAAAAATGGACTGTAAAGATGTGCTGTGAAGATGTATTGTAAAGATGTGTTGTGAAGATGAACTGTAAAGATGTACTGTAAAGATGAACTGTAAAGATGTACTGTAAAGATGTGCTGTGAATATGTACTGTAATGATGAACTGAAAAGATGTACTGTAAATATTAACTGTAAAGATGTACTGTAAAGATGTGCTGTGAAGATGTACTGTAAAGATGAACTGTAAAGATGTACTGTAAAGATGTGCTGTGAAGATGTACTGTAAAGATGAACTGAAAAGATGTACTGTAAAGATGAACTGTAAAGTTGTACTGTAAAGATGTGCTGTGAAGATGTACTGTGAAAATGTTCTGTGTGGATCCTCCAGACCTCCAGCCTCTGCTCTCCTGGGTGTTTCCACCCCTGGATTGTTTCTAGATCTATAGATGCATGTTTATGGTTGTGCCGTTGTTTACTCGGTTGCCAAACTAAATAGCCTCGAGCCAACAGTTGTTCAATTAGAAGTAAGTGGTGCTTTTTGTAGATCCTGCTACAGGAAACCATGTTGTGCTTTTTGTTGTGCTGATTCAAGCTTGTTAATGTTGCTTGATTACACAGTTTCTACTTACAATTACAGCCTGCCGTCAACCACTCTCACCATAACCAGGCCCCAAGGAAAGGTCACAGAGTGCGTGATGTTAGCAGTAGCATGTGTGTGTGGAAACACTGGAAATGTGTATTTTGTGGATTGTAATGATCGGACACTTTTGCAGGAGTTCGCACATTCGTACACTTAAGGGAATATCAAGTTTGAAGAAGCCTTTTTTAACCTCAAATGCACTTTGTACACGTCTTGCATTTCAGGACGGTTCTCCTTCAGCAGGAACCGTACGACTGTAGGAGTCAACATTCGAGAACATAGACTGTACATGATGCTCTAAGACCGTTGTGCTTAGGGCATTTGGGGCCTTTCACTCCCCCTGCTGGTCAAAACCGGAACGCCCCCAGGGCAGTTGCACAAATGATGGCATTTCACTGACATACATGTACTCTAAAATGAATTGCTGTCATCAAATGTGTTCGTATTTTCTGTTGAAGACAGTTGCATCAAGCCTTTGTTTCTGTATGGACTCTTCATGTTGTTCAATAAGGCTTCTGTCATTTCTCCCTCCTGCTTAAACAGAGGCTTAATTGGCTTGAACTCCAACCAAACCTACTACCTTGAGCCAATCAGAGGGCTGGACCCCCTCCATCACTCATTGGTCAGCGCAGAGGACCTGCCAATCAAAAGCGGTTCCTGTGGCCATGGGCATCAGACTGGACACGCCAGCCTTCTGGCCGGTCTACTTAAACCTTTGCATCAAAGGGTGAGAGAGCTCAAATACAGGACACGACACAAAGGGGGAGAGAGCTCAAATACAGGACACGACACAAAGGGCGAGAGAGCTCAAATACAGGACACGACACAAAGGGAGAGAGAGCTCAAATACAGGACACGACACAAAGGGTGAGAGAGCTCAAATACAGGACACGACACAAAGGGGGAGAGAGCTCAAATACAGGACACGACACAAAGGGTGAGAGAGCTCAAATACAGGACACGACACAAAGGGTGAGAGAGCTCAAATACAGGACACGACACAAAGGGTGAGAGAGCTCAAATACAGGACACGACACAAAGGGTGAGAGAGCTCAAATACAGGACACGACACAAACAAGCACACGGATATACACCCCAACACACGGATATACACCCCAACACACGGATATACACACCAAAACACGGATATACACACCAAAACACTGATATACACACCAACACACGGATATACACACCAAAACACTGATATACACACCAACACACTGATATACACACCAACACACGGAAATACATACCAACACATGGAAATACACGCCAATATATGCACCAAAACACTGATATACACCCCAAATCACGAATATACACACCAAAACCCGGATATACACACCAACACACCAACATAAATAACCTGCAGAGACAACTGAAAAACAGAAAACACATTAAACCAGCACACCAGATGCAACAAAACACACAGTTAACAACAAACCAATGCAACAACAGACCAACCGACACACCGACAGACTAATCAGCACACCAACAGACTAATCAACAGAGCAACAGTCAAACCAAGACACCGACTATACACGTGGTCGTTTGGCGATAAATCTACTTCTTTGTGGTAAGTTCCCTGTGGTACAGGGCATGTAATCACCGGGCATAGTTGACTGATGCTTGTGTTGGCACTGCCCTTCTTGACGTTGATGCACTGTCCACTGTGAGAGAATCCACACTGATTTCAGGCTCCACGCTCTCAAGTTCATGAACCCCACATGAGCACAAGAAATGACCGTGTTCCAGGTCCAGCAACAGATTGAACACAAGCAGATATATGCAATTGATTCAGTAGTTTATATTCAGCCGGACAAATCCTACCTCTGCATGGAATGAGTAAGTGTTGTTTCCCAAGACTACAACACTGCATGTACTCTTCAACTGGGTGTCAATAGAGTTGAGTAAGAGGAAGCTATTATTGTTTTCATAAAGAAATCGAAAAAGTAAAGAGAGAGAGAGAACAAGATATCTCTGCTATTAGCGAGCATTGTGGGTTATTTTCCCTCTCAGAGAATCCTTCTTCTGTGTGTGATTTATTTCTTCTTCTGGTCTGATGTGGTGCAAATGGTAATAATCGTTCTCTTGTCGGGATGATTATGAGACTATTGACTACCCAACCACACACACACGCACACACACACACACACACACACTCACTTACCCAACCACACACACACCCAAACACCCACTCAAACGCCAGTGAGCACACACGTGTCCGTGCACACACACACACACGCATGTGTGCGTGCGCCAACGAACACAGACACTAACAAGCAAACCCACACACACACACACACACACATAAAGGCACAGTGAATTTTGGCCTGCAGGGGAAATGAATATGTCTGTTGTTGTGGATTCACAAACGCATGTTGAATTTCTCTTGGAGACATTTTAGAGGCACACGCTCGATCACTCCCACAACGGTTTAAATCCTGAGAGAATTATGGGGTTATGTCTGTTACCGTGGTGTCTGTTACTATGGGGCCTGTTACCGGGTGCAAATGTTGATGATGTCTCTTTGGTGGCCAGTTATTCTGGCCTTGTCAGTCTAGGTGGAGACCTAAAGCTGCCCCCCCTCTCTCTCTCTCTGTCTCTCTATCTCTCTGTCTCTCTCTCTCTCTGTCTGTCTCTGTCTCTCTCTCTCTGTCTCTCTCTCTCTCTCTGTCTCTCAATTCAATTCAATTCAGCTTTATTAGCATGACAGTTATTACAACTATATTGCCAAAGCTAGGTGTACAATAGTAATAATATTAATGACAGGGAAATGGATACAACGATGTGGCCACTAACAGCAGAAAACCACATATTAACAGCGCCAACAACATAAATCGACATAACACCAACCAAAAATCAAAGTTAACAATGGTTAGAATAGACAAAAACATGTCATGGGTTACGGTCAACGGCAGGTCACAGGTTGCCCCTTATCTTGTGGCACTCTTCCAGGTAGGGCCCCGCTAGAGGGGCTGTGCTTCCCTCCCACAAGACCACCCGCATCTTGTCCTCGTCTGACAGCCTGGTCAATGATGGCAATTGGGTTTGACATTTTTTAAAGATACGCTGTCTAGTAATGTTGGCAGTGTAGTAGAAAGTGCATCTCTGTCTCTACCTCGCCTGTCGTACAGTGACCACATGCTCTGGATTCCTTTGGTAACCAGGTTGTTTTGTGTCTGCCTTTTTCAATGGCTAGGCTGTGGTCATTGACTCTCTCTGTCTCTCTCTGTCTCTCTCTGTCTCTCTGTCTCTCTCTTTCTCTCTCTCTCTGTCTCCAACCCGTTCTCCGTTCTCCTTTCTCCTTCTCACCTCGTCATTCTACTTGGTTCGTTATTCTATTCTTGTGGTTCTCATTGTCTTTGACTCCTTTCATGCTGTTTGTTTGCTCTGCCACCCTCCATTCCTCTTTAAGTGGAGTGCCATTTATCCTGCCCTCTTATCCTGGCGCTGCCAGCCAGAGTGCCAGCCAGAGTGGACCCAAGACACGTTCATACTGCTCTGTGTCAAGCAAACAAACACTGGCTCTCTCTGCTTCTCCAACTGTCTATTCCTTCCTTGTATTTCCGTCTCTCTCTCTGCGTCAACCCCACTTTTCTCTCTTTCTGTATTCCTTTCTCTACAACTTCCTGATGTTGGGGTCACAGGGCTTCATGGGGAGGTCCTGCCAGCTGCTGGACCGCAGCATCGTTCTTCGGTCTGGGCCCCGGCTCCAGAAAGCCACGCCCGAATGCATGAATCAATATCTTTTAATTACCACCGAGTCTCTGCCTAATGGCTGTAATCAGGTATTAGCAAAGCGGAAAATTACTGAGATGAAGATACTGGCGGGGGGGGCATGGGGTCAGGAGGAGGGGCGGGGCTAGACGTGCTCTCGTTGGAGACAAACAAGTGGAGTTGATCGTTATGTTGTGTCTTGAAACTCAACATCCACGTTACGGTTCGTCTGAGGCCTTTACCAAGGAGATTGATCCGTTGCCACGGCAAAACAAAACTCACACCATCCGGGCAGAATGAGGCGGTGAGGTGAGACGGTGAGATGAGGCGCTGAGGTGAGACGGTGAGGTGAGGCGGTGAGGTGAGGCGCTGAGGTGAGGTGAGGTGGTGAGATGAGGCAGTGAGGTGAGGCAGTGAGGTGAGGTGAGGCGGTGAGGTGAGGCGGTGAGGTGAGGCGAGGCGGTGAGGTGAAGCGGTGAGGTGAGGCGGTGAGGTGAGGTGAGGCGGTGAGGTGAGGCGGTGAGGCGGTGAGGTGAGGCGGGGAGGTGAGGCGTGCCACGCATGCGCCCGGGATGACGTTTGGGCATCCGAGTGGACCAGACGACCCCCCGATGACCCCTCAACCCTGTCCCTGACCCTAACCCTGTGTCTTTGTGCGTTTTCGGGGTACAGGTCAGACGAAATGCCTGGGGTGCCACCAAGTACATGGAGCTGTACATCGTGGCAGACAGCACCCTGGTAAGTCTGCCCCCTGCCCGTCTCAAACAGGGCCGGTGTGGCCGTGCGGTGTGGCATGCTTCTCTGTGCGTGTTCGTCCGTGTGTGTAGCCGGCTGTCTGTCTGTGTGGAGCGTGCAAGGTCCAGTGTTTGTGTGTGTGCGTGTCAGAATCCGGCCGTTGACGTAAACCCTGTACAACGGCAAGGTTGCAGGTTCCTCCGACCAAATTATGTTGTTTGTGTATTTTAAAGTGTGTGTGTGTGTGTGACGTCGGTACATCAGCCAACCCACTGAACCACTGATGTATTAGATTAGAATGTGAAACTAGAGCATTGTGAACAGTAATTATCTAATCTAACATAATGGCTCTAATTCATCCCCAGCTCGGCCGGCTTTTAGAAATGGCGTGTAATTATGATGCCGTCTGATGGGCTTGAGCACCGTCTCCTCCCTCGGAGAGACACGGGAAAGTTGCACGGGAGGACTGGAGGGAGGGATTTGTCATGTTAACGATTAAAGTTTGTAGTCGCTGGGCAAAAGGGGAGCGAGCTCATTACCCGGTTCTGCAGAGAAAGTGGGCTCCAGCCAGCCAGAAAGGAGGAAGTTATGTCTTCCATAACAACCTTTTCTGTTGGGTGCGATATTAGTTTTACACCGCGGTGACCCATATAGTCTTTTCTGATTGGTAGACTACCCAAGTGGGTCGAGTTGGGGAAGTGGCCGAAGTTTTACCCCAAAAAACATCCTTGTGCTTTTGCGAACGGACATTTTGAAAGACGCGTAGTCTCTGCTTTAACGTGTGTCACCGCTGATGCGATATCTGCCACTGAAGGCCGTTCAATCTTCTTTTGAATCTAGTATAAACGACAAAATAAGGACTACCTGAAAACCAAGCTGAGGATAATGGAGATTGCCAATTACGTTGATAAGGTAAGTTGTGTGTTGATGTGTCTTAGATGCAATCGACAGGAGGAGTAAACAGATCAATTTACGAGTGTCAAGAAGATAAACAGCGTCAACGCCTGGCAGGTCTTTCCGAGTCCCCCACCGACAGACCGGTCATTTTGTTTTTTTGCTTTGGCACCAAAACTTTCTCATGTGGATATATACGTGGAAATCTGTGGATTTATTTGTTTGTAACTCTCCTGACGCGATGACCTGCCGGTGGTTCAGTTTTACAGGCCTCTGAACATCCGCGTCCCCCTGATCGGCCTGGAGGTATGGAGGGACCGGGACGAGTGCATCGTGACGGAGGAACCCAACACCACCCTCTGGTCCTTCCTACAGTGGAGGCAGAAGCTCAAGTCCCGCAAGAAGCACGACAATGCACAGCTGTTGACGTTAGTAGTGAACCGCACGCACACACAGACAGACACACAGACAGACGCCCGTACACTAAATGCCGCAGCAATCTTCAGACATTCAAGACATGCCCAGAAATAATTTCAGCCTTCGTTAGTAGCTAGATTGATAAATGATTAGCCGAGCAGCGGTTCTGTTAACTAAAAGATGTCTTCTCTTTGAGGTATAACTGGAACAGCATTCCATGCTGCTGCTTGCCTGCCATACACACATTTACACATAAATACCCACACACACAAACCCACAGGCACACACATAACACACATCCCACAACAACCACTTCCCCCTACACACACATCACGCAACCCCCCCCATACACACAGAAACCCACACAAACACGCGCACATCACAAATCACCAGACACACACACATCACACAAATCTCCAGAGACACACAGACATCACATCACACAAACCCGTCCATAAACAGCCAATTAGAGGTCCCTTCGCTTCAACGTAATTAGTTTGCACTGGCCTGGCGACAAGTTCTGATTTTCTGAAAAGCTTT
>JACXGK010007463.1:0-25236 GCA_016801125.1 Novumbra hubbsi | reverse complement strand
CCGTTTATAATGCTTTACTCGTTATACGAGTTAGGCGGAACGGTCATGTAGATAAATCCTAATACTTATAAAAGTGTCTAGGAAAACAAAGAAGGCTTGAAAGCCAAACTCTACAAATAGAGGAGAGGTCTATTAACTTAATACGTAGCCTGGAGTAACACTGGCGTTGTACTTGGTTTGAATCGACAAGAGGGAGTCGGAAGGCAGGAAGCTAAGTAGGGTGGATAATGAGTTCATGAGGGACAGATGTGTGGAGAGGCCAGGTGCTTAATGACTGGGAGTGGTTTGACTGACAGGCGCACTGCGCTCATAGTCCACCAGAGGGTGCAGTTGGACCAGCAGCGTGCAGGTCAGGGTGGAATCCTGACACAATTGTAAACCTGCAGAATTTAGTTTGTAACCTAGCTTGTATCCTCAGCATATATTTCATGAAATGGTTAAACTCCTTTAATTCGTCAAACAAATGAAGGGAACAGGTAATCATCACATAATAACACCTAGTCAATTAAACTTCAGGGATACCAATCTGTCGAGTAAGAAAGCATAAGCAATCCTAAATCAATGTCACTAGTTTTGGTGCAAATGAAAGTGACAACAGATGCACTGGAGAGGCAACAGCAAGACAACCCCCAAAAAGGGAATGGGCTGTAGAAGGGTATCAAACCAGCAGTAGGACAGGTTTCTGCTCCTTTGTGCAAGGAGGAACAGGAGGAGCACTGCCAAAGTCCAGAGTGTCTGGCCATTTGTCAGAAACAGGCTCCATGAGGGTGGCATGAGGTTCATTAGTGGGACCTGTGCTCATAGCCATGCAGCATGCACCATGACCCAACGTCAGACCTTACACTGGTGCCGAAGGCCCTGGGTTTCCTCCTGGTGCAGGACAATGCCCATCCTCATGTGACCAGAGCGTATAGGCAGACCCTGGATGACAAAGGCATTGATGCCATTGACTGGCCCTCACGTTCCCCAGACCTGAATCCCATTGAGAACCTTTGGGACTGTCACTTCCTGGCTGGGGGCCTCTAGGCATTTCTATGTGCCTGTGGGTCACAGTCAGGGCCTGGATACGGTGGTGCCTCTAGGCCAGGGGTCTCAAACCGGGTCCATGGAGGGCCGAGTGTCTGCAGGTTTTTACTCTCACCTTGTACTTGATTGATTAATTATGTCACTGATTGGTTAGGTCTACCCTCACCTGGTTGTTTAGGTCTGAACCTGGAACCAATTTACAGGATAAAACTAAAACCTGCAGACACTCTGCCCTCCGTGGAATCGGTTTGAGACCCCTGCTCTAGGCATTCCTATGTGCCTGTGGGTCACAGTCAGGGCCTGGATACGGTGGTGCCTCTAGGCACTTAGAAAATAAGCAAATAAAGGATTTGTCCCCTCATCAGGAGCATGTCCATGGCGGGAGTGCATGCAGGCATATATATACTCTCTTATATATACAACTCTTTCTGTCCTGGAGAGGAATGTTAACAGATTGTTTAAGAGACAGAGCCCCCACAAAGCAGCTGGGCCAGACTCGGTCTCTCCATCCACTTTGAAGCATTGTGCTGATCAGCTGTCTCCGGTGTTCACAGACATCTTTAACACCTCACTGGTGACATGCCACATGCCAGCCTGCTTCAAGACCTCCACCATCATCCCCAAGAAACCAAGGGTCACAGGACTTAACGACTACAGACCTGTTGCCCTGACCTCTATGGTCATGAAGTCATTTGAGCGCCTTGTGCTGTCTCACCTTAAAGCCATCACCGACCCTCTTCTGGACCCCCTGCAGTTTGCCTACAGAGCCAACAGGTCTGTAGACGATGCAATTAACATGGCCCTTCACTTTATACTACAGCACCTGGACTACTCAGGAACCTATGCCAGGATCCTGTTTGTGGACTTCAGCTCTGCCTTTAATACAATAATTCCAGCGCTGATGAAGGACAAGCTCTCCCAGCTGCAAGTGCCCAAATCCACCTGCAGGTGGATCACTGACTTCCTGTCTGACAGGAGGCAGCGCGTGAAGCTGGGGAAACATGTCTCCGATCCCCGGACCATCAGCACTGGATCCCCTCAAGGCTGCGTCCTCTCCCCTCTGCTCTTCTCCCTGTACACCAACTGCTGCGCCTCCAGTCATCAATCCGCCCAAACCTCCTGAAGTTTGCGGATGAGCCCACCCTCACTGGGCTCATCCCTGGTGGGGATGAGACCGCCTACAGGTGGGAGATTGACCACCTGGTGAACTGGTGCAGAAAGAACAATTTGGAGCTAAACGCACTGAAGACAGTGGAGATGGTTGTGGATTTTAGGAAGAACCCAGCCCCACCTACCCCCATCACCCTGTGTGACTCCCCAGTCACTATTGCAGAGACTTCCGCTTCCTGGGCATCATGATCACCCAGGACCTCAAGTGGGAGCAAAACATCACATCATTACCAAAAAAGCACAGCAGAGGATGTACTTCCTGCGGCAGCTGAAGAAGTTCAACCTGCCAAAGCCAGTGATGGAGCACTTCTACAAAGCCATCATTGAGTCCATCCTCACCTCCTCCATCACCATCTGGACGTTGCTGCCACTGCCAAGGACAGGAGCAGACTGCAGCGAGCCATTCGATCTGCAGAGAAGGTGATTGGCTGCAATCTGCCATTCCTCGAGGACCTGTACACCGCCAGGACCCTGAGGCGCTGGAAAGATTGTGGCTGATCCCTCCCACCCTGGACACAAACTGTTTCAGCAACTCCCATCTGGCAGGAGGCTAAGGTCCCTTAGGACCAACACCTCCCGCCACAAAAACAGCTTATTCCCATCGTCAGCTGGCCTCCTCAACAAGGCCTGACGACCCCGACTGACATTGACACTCTCTGCCTCATAACTTAACTTCTATATATTGCATTACATTAATACACTTCTCTGGACTCCCTTCATGCACATTGCACTTTAACTTATTAAGTAAATGTTTGCACATTTTACATTTAATTTAATTCCATACCACTTAGTGTTTTTGTTGTCATGCACTATAGCACCAAAGAAAAGTGCAAAAACTTGGCAGGTTTTTCTGATTCTGATATAACCCATGCACATTGAGTCACACACTGAGTCACATACTGAGTCACATTATGAACTGCCGTGATGAAATTGAAGGAAGTTGGAACAGCCTGCAATTTAAATTGTTTACTTTGATTTTTGGTGTCCAGCCGGACAATCGTTTGGTGGTTTTGGTTTACATTGAACGTTGTTATGTCATTTTGTTTTTAACAAATTACACAATATATAGATCTTTAATATATCTCCTACATCGACACCCAATATGTGATTTCACATGTTCCATCATCTTTTTTGGAGCAGTGTATATAGAATTCATAGAGCTTTCTGTATTCTTTCTATTAGGTCAAAGTAGCCCAAACACTTAATGAGGTCGGATTAGAGGCAAAAGCCATGCAATTTATGCTTTGAGGAGATTGCTCTGTTCCTAGCATTTCAGGAAAGAATAAATACAGAACCTTTGAAGGTTCACCAGTAACATTTTACAATTCGTCATTTGGAGATGACTTGACTTGCACTTGTTAGAAGTAGCAAACTAAAGCCCAAGGTTGTTACTATAAAAATGCCTGAAATGCATGGTTGTTTACCTGAATGAGAATATGCATATGATGAGAGGAAGTGTCATGTGTTGGGATCTGTAAATGTTGATTTAGATGACTAGATGAGTTGCGTATCACATTGTCATCACCACTTGCTGAACGAAGCAGTGAGTCCAGGGGCCTCATTTATCCATCCACTGCCTGGAAACAATCCTACGTTTGTACTAACCAGAGTTAAGAATGTTTGTACGCACCGAAAAAGTGGGAATCCTTTGACTGTTTAAATAATTTATTATTTATATCACTTGTTCTCAGACTGCAAGTGGGACCGTGGCTGTCTTTATATTACCAACATATGGTGGTGTCCTGGTTAATAAGACACCAGAGAAAGAGTATGCTGTAATTTGACTTATTTCTTTTTTTTTCTTCATACACCAGTAAAATATATTAAAGCATGAAATAAAACCACTCAACCAAACAGTTAAATTCCTTAGCATTGGGAAATTTGCGGTTCTTCAAATGAGTTTTTTTCCACAATCACTAATAGGACTCCCACCCACAATACCTCCTTGCTGTAGCCGAAACAAAAGCCTCACTTTGGTTCTGCAGAATGATTAAGGTATGCCTTCTATTCAGCAGCAATGTGATGCAAATCACCTGCACATTTAGGCTTATCCCCAATCATAATAGGAACTAACAAATAGCAAGTAAACAAGTTAACTCCTTGACCTCAACCTATGAAGTGGCAATTTATGGAAAGTCATCCTTGATGAGATATCAAACTGGCGAGGTCCTACTGAAAAGTATTTCAAATTTTCTGTCTGTTATAATAATTAAACAATGGTTTCAAGTCTGTTCAAATCTAACAAATGACCACTAACAATGGATTGTTAACATTAACAATTCACTGACTAAATTACATGAAATATCAAAGTCTTGTAATCAATAGTTTAAGAAAGTTGCAATGGGACAACTATTAAATTGATTCATGATTTAATTATTTTACATAGAATGTAATCCTGACTAACTGTGCCACAGTTTGGTACAACGGGTGCTCTGCGGCCGACCGGAGGTCCCTGCAGCGGGGGGTGAAACCCGCCCAGCGCATCATTGGTGTCCAGCTCCCCACCATCAAAGACCTCCAACACAAGCGCTGTCTGCAGAGAGCGCGTGGCATCATCAGGGACCCCTCACACCCGAGTCACAAACTGTTCGCCCCCCTGCCTTCTGGCAAACGGTACCGGTCTCTGCATTCCTGCACAAGCCAACTTAGGAACAGTTTCTTCTCAGCTACTGTTACCCAACTGAACTCTGTGTCCCGACGATAGTCCTACCTCCTCCACTACCTCCTGCTCTGCACATGCGAACTTATTCATTACTTGCCATTTGCACAATGTATACTGTTTGTACTTCTTATTGCATATTTACACCTTGACACCTCATTGGACCCCTGCACTAATGCATTCCGTTTGTACTGCCAACTGCACATCAGCACTTTGTACATTGCTTACTGCACATTACTTAACCATGCCATTTGCAGACCCATACACGCTTAATTTATAGGCCCATACACTGGAGCATCTGTACACTGACACACTGCCCTGCACAACATTTTTGCACTGCTCTTTTTTGCACTTCTGGTTGGATGCATACTGCATTTCGTTGTACTGTACTTGTACCGTTCAATGAAAATAAAGTTGAATCTAATCTAATCATCTAATACACCGATTTCCCAAAATATATTTACCACATTAACTAGTATAAGTTATTATACTTTTCTATGCATTGAGTGGGATTTTATATATAAAGTCAAAACAAGTCCTGGTAGGATTGCAATGCAATATAACCCTAATTATATTGATTTGTCTCTGTATAATAGGTTTTGTGTTTGAAATATTAAATGTAGCCTATATAGTTTATGAATGGATGTTTTTTTTTTTTAAGTAACTACAAAAATACCTAGAATTATTTATAAAGTAGTGAATTAAATACTTCATACTACCAAATAATTCTGCCCGAAAATGTTAAATACCTTCACTTGAATAATATAAAGGAGTACAAAAATATGAATGTGAATAGACTGCTGATTGGCAAGCTGAAATTCCATTTGTTTTTAACAGTCATGTTTGGTTGTGGATGTTAAGTAGGTTCTTCTTGTTACAGAGTTGAGAATAGATCAATTCACGAACACTGTTTTGGTATGAACAGAATATGAACTTTTAAAAGGCAGAATGTCATTGCACAGTTATGTTTCAGCCTGGGACCCAAATAAGAAATTATTTTCCCGACCCAAGTTCATGCAAACATTCTGTTAAAATACATTCCATAATTTCCCTCTGAACTGACTACGATTGATCAATGCTATCAGAGCAGTTGCACAAAGATATAAGCACACACACACACAGTAGTGAGTGAATCTAATACACAATAGAGAAACTAGAATCTAATACTACTTCGTTTTCATTACCTTAAAAATACATTTTCAGCTGACTTCCTCATCCTTCAAAGCATTGCACTACTTTGTTCTGCCCTGTTCCAAAAGAACTCTCAGGGTTGAGGCTCATGCTGTTTATATTTGATCAGGATGTGTCATTTGAATTTGTTAGCTTTGAGAGATCCATTACAGAACACACAGGCATCTCCCTTACAAAACTTCTAAGGCACAGACACCACAGCTGAATAATGTGCACTCAGTGTGCAGTTGCACCTGGCTAATTCAATTAATTAATTGAACATTTGATTAACATTTGATTAATTACACATTTACTGTATGCAACCCACCATCAACATGGCCATGACCCATATTTTTGTAAATGTTTGCCCATTTGATATTTTCTTTAATTTCACACCACTTACTGTTTTTGTTGTCATGCAACATAGCACCAAAGAAAATTCCTTGTATGTGCAAATGTACTTGGCAATAAAGTTTTTCTGATTCTCTTTTTTTTCTGATTTTCAGATCTGGTTATTCTGTTCCACTATCCTTTTCTATGTGTAATGAATGTGAGGAGGTTCATTTGGAAGGTACAATGATATATATCAAGGGACAGTCTGGCACCAAGTCAAAGGGCAGTCCGTAACTGGGTATCAAGGTAGACGGTCGAAGTACGGAAAGGGATAATCCAGAGAGGTGGTCAGGGAGGCAGGCACAGGTACGGATACAGTGAGTCTTTCCAACTTATCTTATACGAGGGAAAGTGGCTGGACAAACGGGCTTAGTAGAGTTGCATATTTCACAATCAATACCTCACAAGGACAGGGTGTGAATGACCAAGCTTAAATAAAGGCTGCCAGGAGACGAGGGAGGGCCAGATGACTGGTATTAGCTGATTAGTCCACAGGTGATTTGGTTCTGTTGTGAGGTGGCCTTCAAGGGATTGGGTGAATTATCTGTATTGTTTGTTTATTGTCAATTATTTACTAAATTTGATGAGCCATAATTTAGTTGAGGAAACTGAATTCCATGTGGAACAACAAAAAATGTTTGTGTGACAAATGACTGAAAATATATATATTTTTTAAAGTGTGTGTAATCTCTTAATATTCCCAGGAATCGACAGCTGGTCTGGGACAAACGGAACCCCCAGGACATCAGAGGAAAGCATAGATTCCACACATGTAGCTTTTCAGGTTAGAACACAATGCTTGAGTCTCAACCTTAATTTTCCCATAAAGAAAGTGGAGCAGATTTTGGTACCAATCACCATTTTTGTACTAGACATTAGGATCTGCTGCATTGCAACAATTTGAACTAGCATTTATACTCTGTTTAATCCATGTCCATTACTTGCAGTGTAGACAACAAAGTCAGACATGAAGTATCAATTGATGGGGTTGCCATGTAGAAGGTTTTAAGAGCCACTTCAGTCACATTTTGTGTTAAACCTTGCTAATCTTAAAGGCCTGGAATTTCCAAACTGGACTTTAGAATTACTGGATTCCTTTTCTAAAGTATTTAACACAACGGTTTTCCAATCAGTTTATCATTTTTGTCATTATTTGGTTTAGGTATACAAGCTTGGCTTTTTTAGAAGTTTATTTTATTCTCCTTTGCATTTCTCTCAAGTGCTGTCAGGTTGGGTGGGGAATGCCGCTGTACAGCCATTTTACGGTCTCTGGAGATGTTAGATAAAGTTTAGTTCGGGGCTGGGGCTGGGGCTGGGCCACTCGAGGATGGTCACAGACTTGAAGGCACTCATGCTGTGATGGTTGACTAAGAAGGAGACCAATGCACAGGATCAGAAATGTGGTTGTTTATTTATAGACTATTCAAAATTGAAGGTATTTACAACGTGAATGAGATGAGGCTACATGTAGCCGTAACAACCAAGACATAGACAATAACACACAACACAAAGGAACATGCAAGGTGGTTACATACCCTTGCACAAACAAATCAAAGTATTATGGCCAGGGTGCGTTCAAGCGCCCTAGGATGTGTGGAAGTAGTACTGTGGCTCTAGAAGGCAGGTGAGGAGGACTGCCAGAGACCTCTAGTGGCAGGAAGAGGCACGTCCACAGGTGGAGACGTGAGACATAGGTTGTCTTGGCTTAGGGTCATCATTTTTCTAGGATGTGTCCGTGGCCGAAAGTCTGACTGATGACAGCCCATTCCTGCATAATCAATGCTTGGAGTTTGTCAGAATTGTGGGTTTTTGTTTGTTCACCCGACTCTTGAGGATTGACCACAAGTTCTCAATCGGATTAAGGTCTGGGGATTTTCCTGGCCATGGACGTGCAGATGCTTTCACACCTGCCTGCTGCCATTCCTGAGCAAGCTCTGCACTGGTGGTGCCCACAGCCAAATCAACTTTAGGAGACGATCCTGGTGCTTGCTGGACTTTCTTTTGATGCTTCTATGTAAGGATGATATTGGCTAGTTGATGAGTGGTGCCTGGTTTCTAGTTGTAGGAAGAGTGTTGGTTCTTTCAATCTTCTTCCATTTAAGAATGATTGAGGCCATTGTGTTCTAGGGGACCTTCAATGCTGCAGTCATTTCCTGGTAGTCTTCCCCAGCTCTGTGCCATGACACAATCCTGTCTCTTTCCAGATAAAACCATGTTAGGTAGAGTCCATATGTGACTAGGGAAAACCCATGTGGTGGTTCTCCTATAGACACGAGTGGTTCCCCTATCAAAGTGTTTTTACTTCATTTTTCTTACCACACTTAGCCATCTCTACTGTCACATTTTCTTTTTTCCTCATGAAAATACACTGGTGTATTTAGTGGTATGGGTAATTAGAATTATTAGATATATTTTAGTAATGATATCTATTCATAAGAAAGGACCACAACTCATTTGGTAAAATAGTTTATTTTGCGTCATATAACAGTGTCTGGTTGAGATATTTTACACACAAGAAAAGCCAGTTATGTACAATGTATTCCAAGTAAAGTAATAATTTTCCAAACTCAAAAGTACCATCTGTTAAGTTTAAGGTCTTGACATACCCAATGTCGAAAGTATTGACTAGGGGGGTAAGGCGCAATTGTCTTAAAACCTGTCATTGCCTGATTACGATTGGGTATTGTGTCAGGTATAGATTCATGTAATCTGTTGAATCTATTTTATAATAAAAGTGACACTCTTAATGCAGTGAATGTATAGATATAATGTATATATTTACAACTTGCAATTTGCTAACTAAGCCCTTTTATGGATGTTAGCCTTCTTTTTGTAGCTGTTATAGCACTTTGCTGCAACCTAGTTAATTTTACATCCTAGTATGCATCTTCTTTTATGGACATTTCTTTTATTGTGTGCTTACTTGTACGCACATTTTTTTTAAATCTAGGTCAAAAGACACAGAGCGAACATATTATTATGTTATTGTATTTAAAATCTCTAGACTTAACACAACTCTTAAAAATAACTAGAATTCAGCAGGTCCCGCACCCTACACAGACACCCTACACACACACACACACACTAACTTCTAATAATGGTAGGGGCTTGGCTGGTAAGAAAAGTTGCCACTTTGGCTGATCAACTTGGCAGCAACTACATCTTGCCAACAGATGCTCTTGACAGAGCTGAGCAATTAGCTGATATTTTTGTTGGCTAGCCATTTTGGGTCCAGGTGCTTGTGGATTTATCCTTATTAGATTGTTTATATTTATTTATTTTTTAAATGTAGATAAGGAACAACACACTTTGGTTTATAGCGATTATGTACCAAAATCCAATATTAAATAGTTGAAATTGTCTCGACCGGTCTCTGATCTACTGACTGGCCTGGTTTCTTTCCGCACATCTATCAGGCTTACCTTCTGTGATTGTGTCCCCTCCAAATAGGATCAGTGGTAGAGGTGCATTTAGTCAATTCACTTTTGTTTGCAAATAGCTTTGTTTATTAGCTTTGTATTTGCCATAAATGTGTTCACAAAAATAATGAAAAATAATGAAAATGGTTAAGTACATGCGTCCAAGGACATGCCTCCCCAGACCATCACTGACCCTCTGTCAAACCGGTCATGCTGGGTGATGTTGCAGGCATTAACATGGATGCACCGGATGACTTGGTAAGGAAAATGCTTTCTACTGCAGATTAAACTGATACTGCCAAAATGATTACAATCTTTAGAGATAAAATCTGAATCAATTGCCAAAGAGATTGCAATGCTGGAATCCCTGTCAAACCAGGACAGATGAAATCGTATTTGAGAACGTTGAATAACTTCGACAACAGAGTTTGTCAGGCACGGAGAGCTCTTATTCCAAATTTTCTAGCCCTGTCCATTGAATCAATTTGACCAGAATGCTGAATATTGTGTGTCCAGATTGTAATATTTTCGTCAGTTTCAACTTATTCTAAATCTCTATGAATCCATTGTATAGGACCAGAGACAATGTAATGTGCCAGTTTGTTTTACTTTCAACTCTTTGGTCACACACAATGTGAATTCAAATCTAGCAACTACAAAGTAAACTAATGTGTACTGAAATCTATTTCACAGAATTGTTAGTATTAATTAATATTTATCAAACACTTCCCGCTATTGCCCAGATGTTAACATTTCTTCCCAGATGTTAACGTTTTTTGCACAGCTGTTAACATGAAGCTTAAGGACCATTTAGATTTCAGGTGTGTTAAGTATTTATTACGTTTAAGTAAAGCATCAACTTTATTTGGAACAGTGCATACAATGACTTTGAAGTAAGAAAGGTTTGGAGAGGTTTGTTAATGGAAGTTGAGTTCACTGGCGTATCTTCATCAGACCTTCTGTCTTTTCCTGTCTGTTTCCTGAGACCCAGAACTCTCTGTGCAAGCAACCCTGTCCACATCGGTACTGTTGTGATAGGACCTGTTATCAACATATACATATATTTAATTTAAAGAAAACCACGGATAAGGCCTAGATATGAAGAAAATAAAAGCACAAAAAGAAATACATTATTTTAATCTAAGAATTAATAATAGCCTACCTTTTCAACCTGGATGTGCTGGAAGGGTCACTCTCCCTCATCCTCTTAGAGAGGACCTTTGAGTCAGAGTCTGGTCTTCTCTTCCTCTTTGAGGTCAGGTTGTAGGGCTGAAAGCCTCCTGGGCAACCAGAATTGGAGGAATGTGTGTCTCTCTTATTGGAGACGTCTGACTTACTTGATGGGTCTTCGTATGGGGGTGTGCATACCGGCCAGCTGCTCTCGGCTTGAATCCCTGTTGTGATTGAATCCATGACACAGACGGGCCCTCTGGGAACCTCAAGGCTAGAGCTCTGTGGCTGTTGTTGATGCTCGTCCACCATGACATCCATGATCTCCAGGAGTGTGGTCACAGCCTTAGCCACCTCAGCCTGTTCCACCTCAGCCTGGGTCAGGACATCGTTTCTGGTCACTGAACAGCACTGGCAGTGGACAGAGAGACCAGCAGAGGATGGCAGGGAGGGTGTGTGCTCTATTAAAAGGGTGTCGCCCTTGTCATTGGACTCTTCGTCATGGTCTTCAGAGTCATAGTTGCAGTCTATGTCAGAGTCTGACTTCTCATCAGACTCAGTGTCAGAGTTGGACTCACAGTAAAAGTTATGGTGAGGTGACATGTTGGTGATGCAATGTTCTGCATCCTTTTCATCAGATTCATAGTCGGAACAGGACGTTTTTGAGAGCCATTGTTCTTCCTCTGAATCAGAATCAAACTGGATCTCGTAGTGACATGACTCTTCTTCCTCTTCATCAGACTGTGAGTCGTACTGGTAATGACATGACATTATAATGATGCTATGCTCGTCAAGGTGTATCAAACTAATGTCTTTGAGTATGTGCTTGTTTATGAGTAGAATCTTGATTTTGGTTCGAAAATGTTGTGAATGTAGAATGTTAATAATCGTTGCTATGACAAAGCAAGCTGAGTTCCTGGTGATGCAGTGGATCTTAGCAGGTGATGTCATAATGGTGGTTACTTGAATAAAGTTATGACTCTCCTTGCTTACTGTTCCAGGGAAAATAACACATTGAATCAAATTCCATTCAAATTCCCAATATTAATCAACACTATAATCGCATATTAGGATTTTTAAACAGATTTTTTTTAAGGTATTGTTTTTTGTTTTAAACAATGTGGGTTAAGGAGGAATTGTATTACACTTATTAAGTAAAAAGGGAAAAAGATCATTACCTGATGAATAAAATAATGAATGAAAAAACATATGTAATTGTATATTTCTACATTTTATTTCTTGTTTCAGTCATTGTCATTAAATCTATATTGTTTACCCATCAAAGCTGAAAGGGCGGGCTTTTGATTGGTGCATCAATTTTATTGTCTTGTGATTAGGGTTTTAAAATGACTGCACTGGATATGTTTCTATTCCAATTTTAACCATTGTAATAAGCTGACTTTCTTACCTGCTTTATCGACGCCACAGATATGCCCACAAGTGAGTTGGTAACCTAAAATTTCGTAAAACAGTGTGAATGTACCGTAACGGTTAGTGTCCACATGGGAATGTGGCTGGGCCAAATTGTTGCCATTTTCAAATGAGTCACGTGATCAGTTGTGCAGGGCAGTGTAGCAGCGAAGTGTAGGATGCTCTGAAAAATTGAGCCCCAGGCTATATTATGTAAATGGGTATTTCGCTTGCCGGTGGTACGCAACAGCCAGTCAGAAAAGGCATGTCTGGCACACGTTTTCCCCCTGGTTCTGTTTCTAATATTCCCTACCATACAATCTCAATCTTTTGGACAAAACATTCATATTTTTGGTTGGGAAAGACATTTAATTTGGTGTTATAAAGCTACATCATCATCGTCAAATACACAAACATTAGCTACATAGCCAGCTCCTATGACAAGTACTAGTACAGCTACAGCAGCACTATATCGCAGAGAGAGCGATTTCAATTTAGAACAATTCCAAATGATCTGGTATTCTTCCCGTAGTGGATTGATATCATGCTACTACTATGTAGCTGTGCTAGCTACAAGAGCTAGTAAATGTGAACTCCTGGCATTGACATACACAACAATGTTTACAGGCCCACATGCGGCTAGCAATGAGCAAAAAGCAGATGGCCACCCATCGTAAGTGTTGCCAAATGTCACAGCAGAAACAAGCCACCCGAACTTTCAACAGATGCCCCAACATTTTCTACTTGGTGCTGCAGAAAAGCAATGCCTTTTTTGGATGGTGAGAGAAAGATTGTTAGTTGGTGAGAAAGTGCTGACTACTCTAATGGTGGCAAGTACCTGTTGTGGAAGTACCTGTTGTGCAAATAATATTAAAATTGAGCTAACATACAAAAGCACATGTTCTCTTGGAATTGCATTATAAATCAACTTATTTTTCATCAGCTTTCTAAATAAGGTTCTATATTTTCAAGTGTGTGAAAACATTGATGGCGAAAACGGCTTTTGCCGTCGTTTGCAAACACAAGTGAATGGTTGACCCTACATTTAACACTGAAATAGGGGAAACAATCACTGCTAGTAGCCCATGGTAGCCTGATAGACGTGCAGAAGGAATTCTGGCAAGACACTAGATCTTATGGTCAAAACTATGCACAGTCCCAAAAAGCCTAAGACTTTGTGAAAAAAAGAAGCCCAAAGTTGCATACAATAAGCGTGCCAACAATAGGAACCATGCATTGGTTCTATATGTGATTTTTATTTTTACTTTAACACAGATGATTGAATAATAAGAAACACTTGAGTTGCAATTTCTAAATTTCAAATACTAAACCACCTATCTCTGTGCAGATTCAAATTGCGTAGTACAAGACTAGTTGAAAAAGACAGGAAAGGTATAATATGTAATTGTTGAAACACATATTAAAAAGAAATATATCGTCAACCATACTACTGACCAAAATAGTTTGAAAAAAAATAATTAGAAAGGGGTTGTATTTTTAACTGCATCGCTAACCACCAAGCTGAAAATGTAACTTTTTATCTCTGAAACGTCCATTGATGACACGCTTGTTAACATTTTATGCTACTAATAATCACAAAACAGTGACAACTTGATTAAATTAAAGAAGATATTTTACTGACCAGGTGCCAGCTTGGACTTCTCTGCTGGCCTAGTAATGTCAGACTTCCAAAATTATATTTTTACAATTTAATATATTTTAATTATTGCTATAAGCATTTTACAAATGTCGTTCCCAACAGTATATTAACGTAATTTGTGTGCTTGCTTCGGCAAGCCACACTAATATTATCTCACATTTATTTATTATTATAGCAACCTTAATTCCTAAAATTCTGGCACAACGGAGACATGACAGGTAAAATGTACATTGCGAATGTGTTGTGGAAGGTTTCGTTGCAAGGATAGGAAATTCTTTTGTTGAAGAATTTTGTTGAAAAAAAACAGACTAGCCACACTGAACGATGGGTAGCTTGCCACACTAAATGCTGGTTACTTGTATGGAATGGTGCCCCACCATGACATCAGCTCTAGTTTGGCATTCCAACCACCGATGAGACCACTCTCTCAAACCGTAAATTCTGTATTTTTTGCTGAGTTCCACAATGTGTTGGACTAGGGAAACAACTTGCTGTTTTTTTAATATGCCTTTATTAGTTTTGCTGCTTTATCTTTGTTAACGTACTGCCAGACACTAGATACAGGTGGAGCGACTGCCAGCAAACTTTACAATTTCCCCCAGAAATTGTTCCTTTTCTAATTGTATTGCTATTCTCTCCCTCAGTTGCCCTGCTTGCTGTGCAGCTCAGATAAATCAGAGCTTTTATCCAATCCAATTTTGTTTACCTGTGCTGTTACCGGGTGAAGATGAGGCCTTGATTGTTTCTAGTAAATCCCCTTCTGATGTTGAAGCGAATCTGGAGCAATGTTGTTGAAATACATATTCTTTAACTAATCATTTTGCCATGTTGGGTATATTCTTTCACACACCAGAGCCTTCTATCTGGCCTAGTCACCTACATTAGCATTTTTCATGTGGTGTGATCAGAGGGCCAGTTAGCTAGCTAACTAAAATAACACTAGCTAGCAAGTAATGTAGCAACAGCTAAGGTTTTTTCATACAATATTTGAATGGGTCGACCATTCCCACAGCTAACAGTCCCAAGCTAGGAAAGGATTTGTTCGGCACTTTCAATCGAGCAACTACTGATAGTACACATGGCTTATAGCTTCTAAGGAACATTGTTGTTGTGAGATTCTTTAAAAAAAAAAAAGTATTACATTGATTTGATCTATTTGTGATGCAGCATCTGTAATACTGCACAGTGGCAAATCTTTAACGGTTTCCGTCACCATGTATTTGTTTTTCTGTAATTACGGGTATTTTAAGCATTGTGTTATGTCACTTTATTCCACCAGATTAAGATGACTGTCTTTGTGAATATCGTATGTGTATGTCGAATGACCATAGCCTATAACCCAAATGTCATGGTGAGGTTATTTGAAGGCCGTTTAATTGCAGGAGGATAGCACTGAAAGATCCCTCAATATGTTGAGGAAAAGAGATATTTTCTGTGATGTCAGCAAGTTTAGGCAGACAGACACACCCATATTATAAACACATACATACACACATAAGACACACACATTTATTACACACATGAGTGTGCGTACATATACAGTGGGGCAAAAAAGTATTTAGTCAGCCACCAATTGTGCAAGTTCTCCCACTGAAAAAGATGAGAGAGGCCTGTCATTTTCATAACAGGTACACTTCAACTATGACAGACGAAATGAGAAAAAATTATCCAGAAAATCACATTGAGGGAGTTTTTATGAATTTATTGGCAAATTATGGTGGAAAATAAGTTTTTGGTCACCTACAAACAAGCAAGACTTCTGGCTCTCACAGACCTGTAACTTCACCTTTAAGAGGCTCCTCAGCAGCTTGGTGTGAAGAATTCAACTGTGGGAGCAATTATTAGGAAATGGAAGACATACAAGACCACTGATAATCTCCCTCGATCTGGGGCTCCACGCACGATTTCACCCCGTGGAGTCAAAATGATCACAAGAACGGTGAGCAAAAATCCCAGAACCACACGGGGGGACCTATTAAATGACCTGCAGAGAGCTGGGACCAAAGTAACAAAGCCTACCATCAGTAACACACTACGCCGCCAGGGACTCAAATCCTGCAGTGCCAGACGTGTCCCCCTGCTGAAGCCAGTACATTTCCAGGCCCGTCTGAAGTTCGCTAGAGAGCATTTGGATAATTCAGAAGAAGATTGGGAGAATGTCATATGGTCAGATGAAACCAAAATAGTCAACTCGTCTTGTTTGGAGGACAAAGAATGCTGAGTTGCATCCAAAGAACACCATTCCTACTGTGAAGCATGGGGGTGGAAACATCATGCTTTGGGGCTGTTTTTCTGCAAAGGGACCAGGACGACTGACCGTGTAAAGGACAGAATGAATGGGGCCATGTATCTTGAGATTTTGAGTGAAAACCTCCTTCCATCAGCTAGGGCATTGAAGATGAAACATGGCTGGGTCTTTCAGCATGACAATGATCCCAAACACACCGCCCGGGCAATGAAGGAGTGGCTTCGTAAGAAGCATTTCAGGGTCCTGGAGTGGCCTAGCCAGTATCCAGATCTCAACCCCATAGAAAATCTTTGGAGGGAGTTGAAAGTCTGTATTGCCCAGCAACAGCCCCAAAACATCACTGCTCTAGAGGAGATCTGCATGGAGGAATGGGCCAAAATACCAGCAACAGTGTGTGACAACCTTGTGAAGACTTACAGAAAACTTTTGACCTCTGTCATTGCCAACAAAGGGTATACAACAAAGTATTGAGATAAACTTTTGTTATTGACCAAATACTTATTTTCCACCATAATTTGTAATTAAATTCATTAAAAATCCTACAATGTGATTTTCTGGATTTTTTTCTCTCGTTTTGTCTGTCATAGTTGAAGTGTACATATAATGAAAATTACAAGCCTCTCATCTTTTTCAGTGGGAGAACTTGCACAATTGGTGGCTGACAAAATATGTTTTTGCCCCACTGTACATACTGTATGTAGTGTACTATATATGTATTCATATATATTAAATTAATTTGTAATTCATCGTGAAGCCATAACATGAACTGCCTTAGCAGTTTTTACCCTCCCAGTCCTGTGATTGTGTTTGTTGATGAGGCCAAATCATGTATTTTTACATCATGGGATTAATAAAAAAAAATTGCAATGTTACAAATGCTTGGGTTTAAAAATTAGTACAACATATAATGTTATGATAATAAGCACACCAACCTTAAGTTAACATTTTTTGCTCTCCCAAATCCATGTCATTTCAAAAGTGTCAATGTAAAAAACTCTCTGTTGACTGCCTGTTATAACTCGCACCTTATCAAACAGGTAGGCATTTATTATCTGAAAGAAAAAATGTAAACAATATTCAATGGATGGAAAAACAACAAGTTAGGATTTGATTACAAACACAAAGATGTATCAAACATACCGTATTATATAAACAGTGTGTGAAACCCTGTGTCACCTCACTTTCAAGCTCCATATTTGGACCAGTTCTGAGGATATCCACATTAATGATTTTATATGGCCACCTTTTTGACAAGAGAACATACAGAGTTGTGTGCAAAAATCTTAGGCGAATGACAACATTGTTTAAAAATGTTTATCCGGGAACTAAGTGTGTATTTGCTCATTAATAAAGATAAAAAAAATAAAAAGAAATGTGGCCTTGTTTGGTCAAGTGGTCTGTACCAGAACTCGCAAGTTTGAATCTGGTTCACTGCTCTTTCCACACTTTCCTGTCAAAAGTTGTTTAGTTTTGTGGCACACTACTGGTCAACATGAGCCACCAAAATGATTTAGAAGTTTGTCAGACCTTCCTTTCTCAAGATAGGGAGGGTGGACAATTTTCGGCAGACCACTAGAGTGGAAATGCAAAGACAAATATATGTTTGTAATGTCTGTTATGCACCAAACCATACAACGATATAGAACAATATATATTCCAAAACATATATTTTGCTGGGTACCAGAAATGTTGGCTACATTTGGCTCAACATCTATATCTAGACATTTAACTAATACACTTCCAAATATATAGTTATAATAGAACGGATGTCAGAGATGTCGGCTATGATGGTGTACTATGAAGTACGAACATCACCACCAGCAAGCAAATCGCAGCAATGGAGATTAGTGTGCGCGTCCACGTGAACGGGGTGACAGATTGTGGCAGGCGGACAGTGTTCCGCACATCACCTCCTTTCTCCGTAGTTTGATATTTCATAAAAAATATTTATCATTCAAATTATATATTTTCCTTTGTATTTAATTACTTCATGGAGTATGTATATATTTAAGTCCCTAAAATTGGGTGTCCCAGTCATTTAATATATTTTTATTGTAGAGAAAGATATCAGTTTTTTATAACACTTCGGCATTTGTTTTGATTTTCTCGAACACAGCACACAACTGCTTCATGTCACGTGGCATGGTATCCATAGCAACGTATAAGTGGGTGTTTTGATGCCGTACTAAAGTGAACTGCCGGTGATTGCTAGGTAGTAAGCATTAAAACAAGCGTTTATTCGGGGAATTTAATTAGCAGATTCATCTCTTTAAAGAAACACGTTTGCATACGTTAATGTGAGCTGCTTAAGTATGTCTACTTAGGCAATACCGTAACACAGCTAGGTCCTGAAAGGTAAGATACTGGAGCTAACGTTAGCTAGCCAGCGAACGTTACTGGTATTAACTGTCTGTTTTGGTTTTTCTGTACAGTACCTATCTTGCGGTAACCTTAACGTGTTTGTAGACAGATATATTTGGCGACCGGTGTTCCTGGGGATCCATAATTAGGGTAACGTTAGTTTGTAAACGTTAGCTTATGTGTGTGTAGCTTTACCGTTAAACCCATATAATATACTGTAGTAAGTTAGCTAACTGTTACACCAATGTCATTAGCAAGTGAACGTACAAGCATTTCACGACACCTCTGAAAATGTCGTATTATGTTTAATTTTCTATTTACAGTAGTGGTTGTTGTCAAGGCGGTCCGGTGTGACGTCCATTGTTAATCTAGGTGTGAGTGGGAGGACAATGTCGGGTGACCTGGTAGGTGTGTGGGAAGTGGCCCTGAGTGATGGTGTTCATCGGATTGAATTTGAACATGGCACAACCACGGGCAAAAGGGTCATCTACATAGACGGAAAGGTAAAACTTGATATACAACTTGAATCACTGGATATAGCACTTCACATAAATCGTTGTATCTATATTAGACATGCAGAAAAGTAACATTCACCAATTGCCAACAATATTGGTCACATGCATCTCACTCATTTTATTTGGGCAGGACTGGTTGCTTCTGATTCAGTGCCATTCAACTGACTGGTGCTGTCCAAAAAACACATGTAGGCAAGAGACAGGTAAATGTAGAAAAACATACAGTCATCCTACATTTCCAGGCCCTATTGCGTTTGATTCTCCGCAGGAAATTGTAAGAAGGGACTGGATGTTCAAGCTGGTGGGTAAAGAAACCTTCAATGTGGGAAGCGCAGCCACCAAAGCGACCATTAACATCGATGCAGTTAGTGGTTTTGCTTACGAATACACCCTGGAGGTCAATGGAAAGAGTCTGAAAACGTACATGGAGAACCGCTCCAAAGTCACCAGCACATGGCTGCTCAACCTGGATGGGATCGATTGCAGGGTCGTCCTGGGTAAGAGAGGAGCAGGCGTCGTTCTTTTTTTGAATTATTGCAAACACACACTATGTCGTTGTCGACACCTGAAAGGGAAGAAGGGTATTGGGTGTCTTGCTCAGCACAGAAATCAGCGTAGATGCAAAGGCCTGCTGATGGTAGCACATTTATGTGCCTAGCTAATTTGACGGTTGCCCTCTCCGGCGTTAGTACACCTCACTGGCGTACTAACAGCCGGCAGGAGAGGGTGGCAGCAGCGCCCCCCACTGACCCACCTGCACCCCTTTATTAATTAGGATGTCTATTTAAGTTCCTTGTTTTCAACAGCACCTCACAAGTTGTGTCTGTTAAGTTTGAACCGTGTGGTGGTGCTACTGAATTGTGATTAAAATAAGACAATAATCTATTTTCCGTTTTATTATTTACATTTTTGCCTCTAATTTTTTGCACTCGCTTAGCCTTGCACCTCGAAACAGTTCAGTTGTATTGGGCAAACCTGTCCCTGTATCCACAGTGGGAAAGAGGTGACTAAGCCACGTTTTTTAAGTCCATGTCTGTTGCCCAGAGTGTTATGCACGCTACCCATACAAGTCACTGAAAGCCTGCTATGCTACATTGACATAATCAGTTAGAATAAATTGAATGTGCTCTCTTAATTAAAAAAAATATATACTCAAGGAAAACCTGTGAAGGAATGTACTAAAAACTACTCCCAATGATGTTCACTTTCTCTTTGCAATGCAACTTTAGCTTTTACGCGCACTCCTTTGAAATCAACCAAAAGCTTATGTACAACATGTAGCTTAGGGAAAGTCCTTTTTCTGGTCAGTCTAGTCTGTTTGAATTCAGGTTGATGGTGATAATGTTCAGTGCATGTCCTGAAGTCTTGTGTTCATGTTAATATAACTATTGTTCTTTTTCCGTAGAGAAAGACACCATGGATATTTGGTGTAATGGACAAAAAATGGAGACGGCAGTAAGCATCTTTCTCATCATACTTATTATCAGGGACAATTCTGTTTTCAATGATGACAAATAATAACAAATTGCATTTTTTTATGTTTAGCTAGGTAGCTGAGCATGATTAATATTAGCAATATTTTAGTCAGAAGTGGATGGAGAAATTAACCCATCTTAATCCTTTATCCCACTTCAAATTATTGTTCCCTCGATAACCCTCCATGATTTTCATTCATATATAATGTTCTTTTTAAAATAAAATGCTAGGTATTTTTGTAATTTATTTGATAAAGACATTGGGAAAAGTTAGGGATGTTGCTGAAAAAGCAGTGTGACAAATTTAAACTGGTGCTGCAGCTGAATTGATCATAGGCATGATTTATGTATAATGTAAATTATATCAAATAAAATGTACTGATCAAAAAGGAAACATCAACAACATTTTCAACAGGTTATGTTCATTCTTTATTTTGTTCCTAGGGGGAGTTTGTAGAAGATGGGACTGAGACACACTTCACTCTCTTTAACCACGACTGTTGCATTAAGGCTGTAAGCAGTGGAAAGAGACGAGATGGAATCATCCACACATTACTCGTGGACGGCACAGAGATAGCTGAAACCACCGAGTGACTGAGAGTTTGAGTGAGGTGAGCTTGTAAGTGAATGAGTTAGTGGAGTTTTCTTTCGGCAGAGTGTCGGCGTGAAACAGGCCATTGCAAATCAGGGAAAAGTAATCAACAGAAAGTTGATGCTCTGCGATATTTCACTATGAAATTGGTACAGCCATTTGTAACCATTTAAAATCATGGGCACTGTGCAGAGATGGCCTTACAGGCTCCACTTCCCTGATATAGTCATGTCAATAGGAGCCAAAACTTATAAAAAGCAAAGTTATTCTTTAGAATTTCAAAATGCATTGTGTTTATGGATATTATATCTGCACAAACATGTAAAACGGTGTACAAAATATTCCCTATCCCAAATGACATGCAATTCTCATTGACTTAGGTAGCCTAGCGGTTAGAGCATCTAACCCTAACCAAGAGGTTGCTAGATATAACTCTGAGCCAACAAAGGTGTAAAGGCTGTTGTTCTTTCTCTGATGAAGTCAGATCGTTGCTGTAAATGGGAATATGTTTGTCTGTCAATGAACGTGGTAGAATGAGTGAGTGAATGAGTGTCCGTATCTTGCAATAATGTCCTGGAAATTTGCTTCTTTGTGTAGACCGCAACATCTCTAGACCCATGAATTGTATTTACATTCAAACAGATGTATCCTTGTGCATAGTTGGTTATTTAGCATAGATGGGATGAGTACTGTGGTCATTATGCTTTGATGTCATGAACTTCGGCCATGAAAGTTTGGTCCAGAGTTTGGTAGCGAATAAACATAATGTAAATGTTTTAACTTTGGTCCAAATTCAAACAAACGTTGATGAAAGAAAACCTTTCCACTCAGATGTTTGACGCTGTTTCTAAGGTGATGGATGGGGTTTTAACTGTGTTCAAATCCTTTTTCCTACCCTTTTATGGACATTATCATTTAATAATGATGTGAAAAAACTGTCCGCACAGGAGCTTTTCTATGTCTGTTATTGATTGAATTCGGGGCAATTTGATTGAACCATTCATTATCTAATGCGTCTTTCTTAGATGAACAGAATAAACTGTGCTGTCTACCCTTAAATTCTGTTTTGTATCACAATACTGTCACTGTATTATTATGTGGGTCAAGTATGTTAACATGTTTTTAAAGTTTATTCTGTCCAATATCCCCAAGTTTATTTTAAATCAATGTAATTTCACAGACCCATAGTACCCATTGTCGTTGCATAGGAAATTGTCTGTCAGTTTCAATGACAACCTGGTCTTAGGTAGCCATGGTTGTCTTGGAATATTTGATAAAGCAGTTTTTTACTCTGGGTCTTAAACAGGATGCCTTTAAAGGGCAGAGATGGAGGAGAAAGTAAGACAGCCTACCCCCTCATGTTTTTCTGGTAGAATGGATGTCCGCCCTTGGCAATTGGGATTATAGATCCTATTTAGTGGGGCCTCAGCCCTGCTGTTTTTCCATCTTAGCCCCACTGAAAATGTTATGTAGTTATTTTCTGCCACTCCTTTAAGCCACTTGTATTTTGTGATCTATCCTCCAAAGCATACAGTTGTGATTTGCAGCAGTAAAACAAAAAGATACAATCAAAGAACTCCTATAGTAATAAGATACTATTATTAGAAAAACTGCAGTTTTTAATAATAGGAATTTTCAGCACACTTTGTCAGTACAAGTTGTTTATGAGGGCCCAAACATCTGCATTGTTTCATTCACTTACTGTATGAAAATATCGTTTGAGCACTCTCTAATATGCCCGCTTCTTTTGTACTGAGAGTGACTAAAATTGAGGTGCAGTTGAGTATTTTCAAATGCATCGGACTGCGAAGCAACTGTGAACGTGAATGTCACACAACTAAGCTAACATACAGATGGGTATTCTCAACTGACTTTGCATTGATAGCACCCTAAAATGATTTCCCTTTCCCAACTTTTTAAGCTTTTTAATGAATTGGTATATTAGGTCTTGTATTAAAGTACGTAAATAAATATACAAACAATAATGCTGAATTAGTAAAACAAACAATTACATATATACATGTATAAATTACGATAAAGGAAATATACTACAGATCAATATCTTTACATTACGTAATTTGTAGAGAACGAAATGACGTAATCAATCAATCAATGGACAACAAAATCACTAACCGATTGAGGGCTGGATTTAAACTCACACCGAAAATATAGGTAAACAGTTGAAATTACAGGCTGTTCGAAGTTGCGTGAATGTAATCACGGCCACTGGTAATGTGACTCAGTAGTTTGTAAGGCTCCATGTCTACGCCTGTATGCACTACTGACAACATCTGTGCATGCTCCTGATGAGAATGGCGGATGGTGTCCTGGGAGATCTCGCAGACCTGGATCAGGGCATCAGAGGCATCGGATGCACCGATATATTATGTCCCAGAGGATCTCAATTGAATTCAGGTCTGGGGAACATGATGGCATCAAGGCCTTCGTCATCCAGGAACTGCCTACACTCAGGCCACATGAGGCTGGGTATTGTCCTGCAGCAGGAGGAACCCAGGGCCCACTGCACTATGCCCTCACTGACCCATGTCAAACAAACCAGTTATGCTGGTCGATGTTGAAGGCAGCATAACTTTCACACAGCGTTTTCAGACTCTTTCACCTCTGTCACATGTGTTCAGTGTGAATCTGCTCTTCATCTGTGAAGAGAGCAGGGTGCCAATGGTGAATCTGTCAATGCTGGTGTTCTCTTGCAGCTGCAATTGAGCTACGACCCTATCCTGTTCTCGTGTAACGGCCCATCTCCTGATATCTCCTCCATGCTCTTGAGACAGTACTGGGAGACACAGCAAACCTTTTTGCGATGGCACGTATGGATGCGCCATTCTGGAGGAGTTGGAATGACTGCACCAGCAAAATGTAAAACCAGATAAACCATCAGACAGGAAGGATAAGGACAGAGCAATTGTCTGTGGCCACCACCTTAAGAACCCTTTTCTTTTTTTGGGGTTGTTAGAATAACAAAAAAATTCAGAAAACACATTTCAAATAAGTTATCAATTGATGTGCATTTTACTCAGTGAAATAAGTTAAGACCATTTTTAAGAAGTTGAACCAGCCTAGTGATGGGAGAAACAAAGCTTTGCAAAAAAGATTGACCTTTTGAAACACTCAGACATTGCATGCTGACATCTGCTGGTCAAATACGTGTAATGCAACTGGATGAATCCCAAAACAGAAACCTAACCACTAAGTGGTGTAGTGGGTGGCATACGCAGGCATTGCGTATAGGCCTAAACAGTGAATAGTAAATTGATACGTCAACAGTTAAGTGGAGTTAGACGTGGTATGTAATCATGGTATGTGTATGTAGTTTACAATGTTAATGTTAATAAAGGAGCAGTACCATCTTATGCTCAGCTGTGTGCCCGGATGGAGATACTAACGAAAATTCCTAAATGCGCACTTCATTGGGGCATTTTCATACGAACAGTTTTTTATTTACTAAAATGGAAAACGCTATGTTTCGGCACGGCAGTCTCGTAATGGTTTCGGAGCCGTTTGATTCCTGTTTCATCAGCACCAGGGCCTCTTTGGGAGAGGAAAAATACAACATCAAGTTTTGTTCAAGCTTTGCCAAGAATACAGTCTCAAGAGCATGGAGGAAATTCCAAGTGACAGGCCATTACACGAGGAGAGCAGGACAGAGCCGTAGAAGGCCATCTACCTGGCAGCATGACCGTTATCTGCTCCTTAGTGCGAGGAGGAACAGGAGGAGCACTGACAGAGCCCTACAAAATGACCTGCCAGGGGCTACTGGTGGGACCAGTGCTCCCAGCCCTGCACTGTGCAGCATAAGGGCCCAACATCCTCTAGTGGGACCAGTGCTCCCAGCCCTGCACTGTGCAGCATAAGGGCCCAACATCCTCTAGTGGGACCAGTGCTCCCAGCCCTGCACTGTGCAGCATAAGGGCCCAACATCCTCTAGTGGGACCAGTGCTCCCAGCCCT
>JACXGK010007462.1:0-25259 GCA_016801125.1 Novumbra hubbsi | reverse complement strand
GTAATTTGTTTGAATAAAAAAACAAGAAAACATAAGAATAAGACAACGCACGACGAATTAACTTACTACGTAAATACGGTTTTCTGAATCCTGGAAGTAATCATCTAAAGGCTATATTCGGGGGGGGGGGGGGGGTAATATTTATAGTTAATGGTTATTGCTCCAAATGTACAATATTGTGTAGAGACGCCTGGTGTGAACTAAATGAGGAGGCAGGACTAGAAATAGGAGGCGCGATGAGTTCACGGTTAAGCAATAGAGGTAGAAATGAGGGAGGTTCCAATTCTTATATGAAAAATATATAAACATTTGCATCCAAGTTGTCTAATCGGAAAAGTTGTTCCGTTAAAATTGGACGTTTGGAGAGAGGTCCGACATTCGATTGAAATTAAACAGCCAGATCGGATCTCGTTGACCTTTTAAAAAAATTAAGAAACTTTAACTAAAGGCAAAATGACAGTTGATCTGAATGGGTATTGGAAAATGATCTCCAATGACAACTTCGAGGAGTACTTGAAGGCCCTCGGTGAGTAGTTCCCGGGTATTAATGAAGAAATGATGTAAGGGAACTTTACGTGGTTTATGTACTTATTATTGTAGTGTCATCGCGCCAATTCTATTCAATGCTTATCCGAGAACTTTCCATCCATGCAGGAGTGTGTGTATTCCACAAACCTTGAAGTTTGTAATTTCCCCACATTCTTTAATGTAAATGACGGGGACTCCTAATTTTAACGAGCAAGGATACCCGCTGCTTCATACTCAATTTCTGGGCCACCACGGCCTACTGTCAATATAGTAATATCGGAATCAGAAGCCTGATGGTCTTGCTCACATTACCTTTTGAGACATTTACATTTTGTAGGTTTTATTTGAATTAAAGGTTACTCACTGGAGCTTTGGTGTAGAAACCTAACAAGCGAGACAATGAGTGATGTTGAAACATTATCTTATTGCTACTAGTTTTTTGATATGTATCTCTTAAATTTTTCCGGGTGGGGGCATCCATCACACAGATGTTAATGTTGCCATTAGGAAAATAGCCACCTTGTTGAAGCCTGACAAAGACATTAGTCACCACGGTGACCACATCGTCATCAAGACGTTGAGTACCTTCAAGAACTACAACATGGATTTTTACGTTGGCAAGGAGTTTGTTGAGGACCTGTCTGGGGTGGACGACAGAAAATGCGTGGTGAGTTGACACAAAATAGCGCCGCCATGCATCCACTGATTGATCAGTTGTAGGTTTGGTTTAGGCTGACCCTCTTTCTGGAGACTGGAGCAAGACAGAGAACAGGAGGACTAGTAAGTTTCAAGAGTGATTTGATCCTTAAATTTCCCTTTTAGTGTGAGGTCCCAAATGGCTGTTCTTATGTGTGCTTTAAAGAAATGTTTCCTGGAAGAAACAGGCAAACATTCGTGGCACCACCAAGGGAAAAAAACATGTTGGAATTTATTTTTGTTGAATCAGAGAAGACTGACAAATCCCTAAACATGCAGCTATGTGTATTTTATTTTAGAAAAATATGCCAACAAATTAAATCAGGAGTACACACTCATGTCTTAATGTTATATGAAATGCAATGTATATTGGGGCATGGTTGTTCATTATTATTAGTTGGTCATTATTAGAGTTATTTCTTCAGTCTTGCAGCAGAATTATTCCCTGTGACTATTTACACTAGTGAATGCGGACTTAAATGTGTCAACTATGGTGTGTACGTGGGTGATTTAAGAGATTGCTCTTCGGTTGGTATGAATAGGAACTGGCTTGTTGATAAAGCCATTGATGGGTAGAGCAATGGATCTTGAAGGGGTTTAACATTTTTCTGAGGAAATTGATTAATTCCATTGTGATCCTGTTTTAGTCATAGTATGGATTTCTCCGTCCTGTCATAGTCCAATGCAAACCAGCTCTTATTGCTCTGCTAAGAAATGTGTGTATTTGTGTTTTTAAATGCTTCTCATGCTCCTCTGTCACCTTATAGTTGTTCTACATTTATTCAGGCGCAACGCTAAATTTAACATCATGAGGAAATGGTGCCAGACCCCATAAAGAAAAAGGTTATGTTTCTGCTAAACATTTACATTTGGGGTTCGGAGCTAGGATCAGGGTTGAATGAATTAGGTTAAGAGTTAGGCTGAGGGTTCCAGTTATGATTTGATTTTTAGCGTTGGAAGTGTGTGTGTCTGTGTGAGAGAGTGAGTCAGAGACCTTGTCTCTCCTGTGTCCCTGTAGACCACTGTCTCCTGGGAGGGGGACAAGCTGGTGTGTGTCCAGAAGGGAGAGAAGGAGGGCCGAGGCTGGACCCACTGGGTGGAAGGAGACCAGCTACATCTGGTAAGAGTCTATTCAGGTCCTTTCCATGAGACCAGCTACATCTGGTAAGAGTCTATTCAGGTCCTTTCCATGAGACCAGCTACATCTGGTAAGAGTCTATTCAGGTCCTTTCCATGAGACCAGCTACATCTGGTAAGAGTCTACTCAGGTCCTTTCCATGAGACCAGCTACATCTGGTAAGATTCTATTCAGGTCATTTTAATGAGACCTTATAATGAGAGTCTACTCCATTAGACCCTACTTTCACTACTGCATGATTAAACTCTTATGGTTCTGGATAGGCTTGGAATGTAGGGATTCTAAATTACATTGTCGCATTTATCGTATTTCACCTTTTAAACACCCACACAAAGATTAATACTACTGACCTTTACAATGACGACAATACGCCAGCTCTCATTACCTTGTTATTGCAGATTTTCATTTTTTTCTCATTATTGTCATCAAAGCTAAATAAAAGGCATCTGACTGCCTGCTTATTTAGTCACAGTGATTCCACAGATGTTCATAATCAGTGGCCATGAAATCATTCATCAGCTGAGTGGCTCCATGGATTCACTACAATCCCTGAGACATTGAACAACTCTGCCTCCTGCTGTTTAAAAATATTACTGCAACTACTGCTGTTGCTTTGCATGTGGCTATTCCGCACAGAGAAGATTGATTTACTGTAAACATTGTTGACGTCCTCACAGCTGTTTACCAAAATTAATCATGATAGGGTTTTTTTATTCTTTTCCCTCTACTACAGCAAATAATTAATCAATTGGATTTATTAGAAATCCTGTCTATATCTCTTGATGGTACATCATTTTTACCGTTTGTTCTCTCTGCAGGAGCTAAGAGTTTGTGGAGTTGTTTGCCGGCAGATCTTTATGAAAACCTAAACCAACTGTGGGAAAAAACAGAACTTCGCACGCTACCTGGGAGCACAAGCAGAACACGGATACAACCCAATAATATATAAAACCGCCCGTAATAAGTTCATCCATCCAGACAATAGCCTTCCTGAATTCCATCCATCATTATACATTTATTTCCATCCAGACTACAGGTCAAACCATCCACAACAGGCCTGATGGACATGTAGCATCCTAACAAAGAGGAACAACTGGGGCTTTTGTTCTCTTTTGTTTTCTATTGTATTCATCATTGTACTGTACCTCTGTCTCAGGGCAGGTGCTCCTGTGTTTGACGTGTTGCCTGTGCATGAACCTATCATCGCTGACGTTGGGGTGGCAGGCATTGCTGCATGCGCCTTGGTCTCTGCTGATATCTGTTACCTTGACCACCAAGGAAAGAGGGATTCAGAGGCCTGAGAGGCCTCTGGGGAAGGGGAAATGCGGGTGAGAGGGGTTCGGAATGAAAATGAAAAAGCAGAGAGTCAGTAATGCGAAGTAATTGTATCTATCTTGGTTGAGAATTCTGCAAGTAATAATGTGTTCCTGAAATGACAGCAGACTTCGGTTTTTCTTTCTTAGCAAATTTGGCCGTGTTACCCTGATAAGATAACAGATCATGTGAAGGTAACTAATTAGTGCCATGACATAAACAACAGAACATGTAGTGTAAAAACATGCGAATAAAGACTTCAGTTTCCATTGAATTTTATTTTTGTATCTGCAAGGTTTACACTTACCTTTGAAATAGGTTGCTCATCCCCCCAGGATTTCAGAAGTCCCAAATCAACAACAAATACAAAGTATTCAAACGATGAAAGACTGGGCCACTGGATTCTCTAATCATATTAAAAGAAGCAAATGACTAAAATAATAAAATATATAACACCTCAATAACTAAAATGCCAGTGGTGTTGATGGTGTTCTACACATAATGAATACATTTAAAACAAATTCAATTTACATTCTCAAACTAAACTCTCCAACACTATCCTCGGTTCTGGAACTTTCCCCAGCATTTGGACCTAAGGGATAATCACTCAAACCCACCACGACAAATTCCACCTCAGTAATTACCAGGGAATATTCATGAACAGCGACATTTGTGAATCATTTACAGTTTAATCAACAGCACATTTCCAACAGCAGACTTCCACATTTCCACAGTAAAAAAATAAAACCTGAGCAAATGTCAAATTGGCTTCATACTAAAACTATTGACAACACAGAGACCTACAGGGAACTGTATCGACACACAGGGAAGCCATTTTAACACTCGCAGATTCAGTGGATGAACGGACGTAGTGAAGATGATAGTGTTGTGGGACAAAATGACTGGCGGTGAACGAAATATTCACAAAACCAAACCAATAGCCCAATGAGAGGGCTATAATGATGTTGATAGGATATAGATGTGACACACCCGGTTTAGTCACATCCTAAAAGTCTAAACATGTGATTGAGTCTAGGTGCAAAAGTGCAGTGCTGAGAGAGAGGTGAACAAAAAGTCTTCTTACACAAACAATTGTAGAATGTGTATCTGGTGTTTTATCATCTGAACTCCCCAATAATGGTACTCGGTTGGTACATTTCCCCTATGCGGTCGGCTGGATCTGTGTGAAGTTGAGACCTTCCCAGAACTTTACTATGTACAATGATCTGGCTGCTGAGAGTGATCATACTGTACTGATCATTTTGTATACACAAAATATACACAAAGTTGATGTACAGTAACATACGACAGCTGGGGAGCATGTAATATAATGGACATCAGATGTGAGCGAATCCAACTAAACTAATTTACAGTTGACGTACAGGTTCACAGATTAGTGTAGATACAAGGAGATGAATAGGTTTCTGGGAGTAGTATTGCGCAACTGATCATTTGGCAGTTAGCAGTTTATTAGCTTGCTTGATTTGGCAAACATGCTCATGTTAGTCCTTCGTAACACAGATGGACAGTTGCCAAGGTCTACAGAACTGTGAAAGAAATCATTCAGCCGGCAGGGTTTGTTTGGTGAACGTTGACCCGAACAGCTCACCTACCAGAGGAGACATTTTGAAACAATTAGAGACTGTGTTGGAGGGGGGGGGGGTCAGCAGTGATCCTAACTGCATCCTTCCTTGGCCTGTCATGCATGACCTCAGTGGAGGGCAGGTGGCAATCAAGGACCCTTTCTGGAGACCGTACAGTTTTTGCTCACCACCAAATTCAATGATAAAAAGATATGACGGAAAGTAATGTCTCTCAATTCAGACATCGGTATCAACACATCTTCTGTTCCAAGGGCAAAACAGCCTCTTCTGTCCTCCACCTATAAAAAAAAAGACAGCCTGATGAGTGACACATCAAATGAAAGTGGAATATTGCATAACACACGTTATTACATTATTATTCCTCCTAGCATCTAGTATTAGCCATTGCCTGTTTGCAGCATAGAGGAACTCCAGGTCCCTCAAATAAACTACATACAGTCACGGTACGTTATTAATACATTACTTTAAAGTACTGTGTCTGACCACTGAACAACTTTGAACACCTAATCTACATGTATTCGTAAGTAGCCTGTGAATTAGATATCGTCCCTGAACAATTATTGAAATGATTTTCTTCTCGCCCATAGGTTTCTCTGTCTCTGTCATTCTCTCTGCTCTCTGTTTGGCCTTCTCTGTCTATGCGCCAGCAATTTGAGCCACCTGACGAGGTTAATCAAATCCTAATGAATATTAACGTACCCTAATCCAAACTGATCTGAGCTATCTCCAAATAGCATTTGTTAATTGCTAATTGGTTGATGCCTTTGTTCCAAACGCGCCGTTTGCGCAGGAATGCCTCGTCTGGACTGGCGGCGAGGGGTGAAATTGGCTGGCGAATCAGCAACGAAGAAAAGGTCGAGGGAGACCTCAAATATTCGTTCTTTATTTACTAGTAGGCTACATAATCGGATTAAAGTGTTTATGGTTAAAATGGGAGCTGTGTACAGAGGCCCGGCATTCGATTGCAAGTGAACAGTGACGTCGGATCTTGAAACAGTCAAGATGCCAGCTGATCTGAGTGGGTATTGGAAAATGATCTCCAATGACAACTTCGAGGAGTACATGAAAGCCCTCGGTAAGTTGTTTCAGGGTATGATTGGAAAAGAAGAACGTTAAAGTGGGTGATATACTAATTGTTTCATTCTCATCATCAGGACAATTTGGGTCAGTATTTACCTGGTTGAACGAAAACGTTTCGTCAATTCAGAAATGTGTGTATTATAGGTTTAAAAGGGGTTTTGGAGCAATTTACATTTAGATATATCAGACCTTATTTTTACTAACGAACAATGTAGATAACAATGTAATTAATTATAGTTCCGAGCTAAAAAATAGGTGTCAGCGGAGAATGATATTGTATACATTACATACTGACCCGTTTTACAGAAACTTCGAATCATCTGCAAAAATCATTAAAAGCTATGAATATTTTCTGAAGATATTATAAAAAGGACACTGGTCCTCAGTATTAATATCTTTCATATTTTTTTTCTTGGGACACCACATCCATCACAAAGATGTAAATGTTGCCATTAGAAAAATTGCCAACTTGTTGAATCTTGACAAAGACATACTTCTCGATGGCGACCACATGATCATCAAGACGCTCAGTGCCTTCAAGAACTACAGCATGGATTTTTATGTCGGTAAGGAGTTTGAGGAGGACCTGTCTGGGGTTGATGACAGAAAATGCATGGTAAGTTACATTTACATTTGAGCTATTCAGTACACAATCCGGTCCAGAGCGACTTGCCCTAATGGGTTTAAAGAGCTAAGCGGAGATGTCTGCCAGGCACCCAGAGATTCATATTGTCATGGGTGTTGGGAAGGGGGTGAGTAACCAGAAAAGCTGATTGTCATCTATATATCAACGATAGGAAAGACCATGTGAGGGTATGACAGAGCCAAGAGCCTTGGTGTGCAGGGTTAAGAGCAGAGGGCCAAGAACTAAGCCTTGGGGAGCACCAGTAGTAGGAGGCTGTGTAATGGACCCTGATCCTCTCTTTTTTATGGTCAAATGCATAACATAACATAGTGTCCTTCTGAGCAGTGACATTCTAATCAGATGGCGTGAAACGACTAAGCAGTAGCATTCAGTAAAGTTTAAGCAAAAAATAGAAATAAAAATGTATACATGACAATGTAAAATAGCAGCAATTCCAAAAAGTGAGGAAAAGGGGTTAAATACAATATTAAATAATATAATTATAATGCAAGTGTAATAGTGCTTATGAATGGTACATAAAAATGTGCTAAACGTGCATAGAACGTCATGGGAGAATTTGAAGTATTAATGTGATCCATATGATCATAGATCAATGTTGCTGGTGGAGAAGACTTAAGGCCTGTAAGGAAAACTGTTTGTGAGTCTAAAAGTGCGCTAATGCTCCGGTAATGTCTACCAGATGGCAGTAGTGTGAACAGACAATCGTCTGGATGGCTGATATCTTTTATGATGGTGATATCGTCTTCATACTTAAGCATGACGTTGGAGCTGTGTGTGGCCCATGCAGTCATGCGTGAACAGGGATTATAGGAGGGGACTGAGTACGCAGCCCTAGGGGGCTCCGATGCTCAGAGACAGTGCAGGGGAGGTGAGGTTCCCCATTCTCATATGTGGGTTACGACCAGCTGCTCAAAGCATTTCTTGATGATAGAAGTCAGTGCTACAGGGCGGTAGTCCTTCAGGCAGGTGATGGAAGATTTCTTCGATACAGGGATAGGGACCGAGTGCAGTCGTCCTGGTCCTCAGAATAGGGTGAATCAGGCAAAAGACTAAGAGGTGAGATGTTGTGTCTTGAGGTCAGAGACAAACTGCCCTAGTAAGCCAATGTAGACAGATTACTTTCCAAGCCCTTAAGGGGCTCATACACGGTGCACTGTTGTGAACACCGTCAGGAAGCGTAATCACCTGTTTTATTGTTACCCTCTGGGAATAAATACTGCACTTGAAGTCATAACTTAGCATTAGAGAGATTTTAACATGAATTACTATTCAGTTGAAGTATGACTGGATGTCACCACAGACAGAGTGAATAATACATGGTAATTATTAAGCAGGGTAACGGTACATGCTTCTCGCTATGTCAGCATGGTTGTTTAGAAGATGCTGCTGGTTAGAGTGGCTGCCCTTACGACGGCTTCCTCTCTGCAGTGTAGCTGGTGACCTCAGCCATGTGGCTGGAGGATCTTTGGCATAATTGATTTCTCTGTCGTGTGATGGCAAACTGAAGAACTGTTCAAAGGGAATGGTTAGATTTGTAGCTTTGAAAGTGTGTGTGTCTGTGTGAGAGAGTGAGTCAGAGACCTTGTCTCTCCTGTGTCCCTGTAGACCACTGTCTCCTGGGAGGGGGACAAGCTGGTGTGTGTCCAGAAGGGAGAGAAGGAGGGCCGAGGCTGGACCCACTGGGTGGAAGGAGACCAGCTACATCTGGTAAGAGTCTATTCAGGTCCTTTCAATGAGACCAGCTACATCTGGTAAGAATATATTCATGAATGATCCTCTCCCGTCATGTCTACTTTTTCAGTTCCTAATTTCCCATTTGTCGCAACAGATCTCAGATCATGTGATTTTCAAAATGTAAAACATTGTTATAGTTGATTTCTGACTCTGGTAACCTAATAAGCATTTCCAAGATACCCTAACCAAGGAAATCAACCACCTATCTAATCAACACAGTGCACAAAGATGGATCCATCTACCGACCTTTACAATGACTACGCTACACCAGCTCTAATTACATTGTCATTGCAGCTTTTAATTTCTATCATTATTGTCATCAAAGCTAAATAAAAGGCATCTGACTGCCTGCTTATTTAGTCACAGTGATTCCACAGATGTTCATAATCAGTGGCCATGAAATCATTCATCAGCTGAGTGGCTCCATGGATTCACTACAATCCCTGAGACATTGAACAACGCTGCCCCCTGCTTTTTAAACATATTACTGCAAGTACTGCTGTTGCTTTGCATGTGACTATTCCCCACAGAGAAGATTGATTTACTGTAAACATTATTGTCTTCTTCACGGACGTTTACCGAAATTAATCGTGATAGGGTGTTTCATTTGTTCTCTCTACTACAGCAGAAAATCAATCAATTGGATTTATTAGACTTCATTCCCTGGATGGAACATCATTTTACCTTCTCTACTCTCTGCAGGAGCTGAGAGTTTGTGGGGTTGTTTGCAAGCAGGTCTTTCAGAAAACCTAAACAAACAGTGGAACAACCGAAGAGCACAGACCCGACCCATGTCTGTGAAGGGGAACTGCCAATTACTTATACATCCATCTTACCATCTATCCATCTATTTAGTCATCCATCAATCCAGTCAACCAGCCTTCCTGAAGTCCATCCAGCCTTTTGCATTTAATTCCATCCAGACTGCTCCCTTCTTCGCCAAAGTCAAAGTATCCACATCAGGGCTGATGGACAACCAAGGAAAATGACTGGGTCCATCACACCTGACCAGAATGTTGTAGGTTCTCATAAACTTTGTAGAAAGGTGTGGTGGGAGTTTTCCGATTTGTTGCTCAAATATCCGATGCTCCGCTGGACTCATCATTACTGGGGGTGAATTTGACCGGTAGGAAGGAAGACTTCATGCCCACTAAATAATGGGGCCCACGGGACAGGACATGAGATTAATTGTAAAAGCATTCATCATTCTGATTCTAACAAAATGTGATGCTAAGCTTTTGGGGGTTTTCAGGGTGTATTGGGGAACAGAACATAAGTGTGTTAAAAATTATATATAAAAGAAGCATACCGTACATAATAATGTAATACATTACCTACTCAAATCTTTGCTTATCCTGAAATAGTAGAAACTGTGTTTTCATTCCTAAACAGTGAAACCGGTACATACAATACCAATACCCTAAAATATAAGCTCCAAATCTATGCTTTAACCTCATAGTAATTATTTGATTTTAAGTCACAGCGTTTGGAGTATCGAGGGGCTTCTTCATGTACCCTTAAGACGCTACAGGCAAAAGCATCACCATAACAATGAATCCTAACATAAAGGAAAGGAAATTACTTTGAGGAATGGAAAAATTCTACAGTTAAGGAAAGTTTAAAAAAAAAGGGGAAAGACAATTTGGAGTGGTGATAGGTATGCTCTATGAAATTATAGATTGTAGTTGTAGTAGAAGCTATAGTAGTAGTAGCTTAATCGCACAACTCAGTACCAAATATCACATGTGTAGTAACAGTAGTAGATACGGCACAATTACAAGAACGGGATCACGTGTGTCTTACTCAAATTGGCGTGATTTCTATAGGCAAAGCCAGGGTTTGCACATTTTCATTATGCTCAAAGTTCAATAGGCTGATGCTGTTTAAATAAAATAATTACCAAGAATGCAGGAGAAAGGAACCAAAGCAATGTATGGGTGTACCTGTGTGTGTCTGATTCTGTGTGTGTGGGGGAGATAGAGAGAGAAAGAGAGATTGTGTGATTCTAAGGCCATGGCTGTAACAGTCCTCTGACCTCAGCTTAGGCTGCTACATAAACACACAGACACTGAGCCCGTTGGCATTGTGATTCAGCCCAAAGTTCACAGAGCCGACATGCGGGCAGACTTCAATGGCACATGGGAGTTGGTGAGCAATGACAACTTTGAAGGGTACATGAAGGCACTAAGTAAGAATTGTTTCGTCTTAATGGATCTTTATGCAGTATTATCTATACCCCGTACAACTATTGTATATTGAAGTTAATATACCTATAGTAGTTATAAACCTATAATTGCATTGTTTGCTCTGTATATATATTTTTATTGTAATACTGTATTAAATATGGTAATAAATTGTTCAGACAGTAGAGAAATAAATCATAGCAATAAAAATGATTGGCACCCCATAAGATTCCTATCACAAATATATTCATATATTTAATGTGATCCAATATTCCTAGCTTCCCATGACTAGACCAAGCTTGTGATTCTTTTGATTGTGTATAAGATTAATTGCTTCCCAATGGAAATATAGTGTAAAAGAATGTAATGGCCATTTTGGAGTCACTTTTACTTTAAATAGTATTGCTTCTAAACACTTTTCCGTTCATATGGATGTTAAAATGACTGTGAAGATTCCTAATTTATTTCTGAACAATAAGAAGAGCGAACTTTATACCCTAATACATGCTAACCTCCCATTATACTGTTAAGAGTGGATATTATTTTTTTAATTATTTTAATTTAATTAATTAGAAAACCATTTAAATGTTTCATATTTAACCTATTACCCACTCCTGAATACGTCTTTTTAAATGTATTATGTGACCCCAAAGTATAAAAATGTTCATCGAAAATGTTTTTATATTTTAAAGATTACTAATGTTATTATATCTGTTTGCTTTTCATGTACATTTACACTCGTCTTATGTCACATGCAATTTTCTTTGCTTTGGAGACGTTTCACTTTACCTACCTGCTTTCCACGTTTTAAATTGTTCACCACAGACATAGACTTTGCTACGCGTAAGATCGCAGTGCATCTGGCCCAGACCAAAGTCATAATTCAGGATGGAGACAAATTTGAAATCAAGACTTTTAGCACCTTTAGGAACTATGAGCTGACGTTCACTATGGGTTTGGAGTTTGAGGAGCACACCAGAGGACTGGACAACAGAGTGGTCAAGGTAGGAGAAGAGGCTTTTTTGGATGCATTTCACCTGTTCTCGGATGTGCGTTATCACCGCAATGATCTAACTTTTTGAGGGAACAGTTGTTAGCAAGGATTCTCAACAATGACACGCCCAGTCACAAACGTGTTTACTTTAAAGCATCATAAATTGGTAAATATTATAATTCATTTAAAAGTGGTATGTCTAGTTCGCATCTTACCGGTGTCATTTTAACATGATTAGTGTTTAATAAAAGCATTTTCCGTTTTGTGTTGAATAACATGCCTTCATTAATAGCCATACAAGTAGATTCATGACTTTGATTTCATCACTTTGACAGGCTCTTGTGCTGTGGGAGGGGGAAAAACTAGTGTGTATCCAGAAGGGGGAAAAAGCCAACCGTGGATGGAAGCACTGGATTGACGGAGAAAAACTGTATCTGGTGGGTGCAATGAGATATAACAGAACACTAGATAGGCTGAGGTAATAGAGCCCCTCAACATCAGAATGAAGCAACTATATGACCTATCTAGGATTTTTATCTATGGGTTCAATATTGTTACGTACTGCATCTGGCAAGTGCTGAAACAGAATAAATGGGCGGAGTTATCGGTTCACCCCGGCACGTACGTGCCTGAACTGCTCGTCGTACTGTGGTATACCGTCTAGGGTAGTTTAAAAGTTCTCGTAAACGGTTTTAAGTTCATGAACTGAGTGATGGACTGCGTGGACCTACCGCCACCCCCAACTTTTTTTTAAGTCTGACACGAGATGCAATTTCTAGGTAGCATATTGGCAGGACCTTTCCTTCATTAGCACTGTTCGATTAAGGACCGTATCCGGTTTCTTCAAATGGAATAAGATCACACTAAGCTCTAGTTTCCGGTCCAAAAGTTAAACTCAAGCAGAGACTTGATTTTAGATGTCTTCTCTTCTCACAGGAGCTGACGTGTGAGGACAAAGTCTGCGTGCAGGTCTTCAAGAGAAAAAAATAAGGGCAACATCTGGATATCCATTATTGGATTGCAGTCATTAGATTTTTCATACCATGTTCCCATATTAAACTATTGTTGCTAACATGTAAACGTGTCAAACTCATAAACCAACAACCTCCAAATAAAAAAATATTATTGGTCTTTTCTTTTTTCCAACGATTGGGGAAAATATTTGTCTGTATGTATATTAATTAAAGTTTTTTAAAATGCTAATTGTACAACGAAAATAGGGTCCCAGTAATTGTATAGTTTAGACTAGCACTGAATGAACATGGGTCTTGCGCACACGGGTGACATGGGATCTAAGCATACTCATCAATTACATTTGGATATTGTTTCAAACAATCTAGACCAGGGGTGGGCAAACTACGGCCCGAGGGCCAAATGTGGCCCACAAGGCTGTCCCATCCGGCCCACGGAATGCCCTTTTCTGGCCTCCAAATCAATTATGATTAACAAATTACAAAAACAAATGTGGCCCTCCATTTCATTTCAAAATCCTGATGTGGCCCCCCGAGCCAAAATATTTGCCCACCCCTGATCTAGACTCAGAAGTATGTAAAGCCTTAAACTGTATGAGATGGAGACGAGTTCACGGTGTAGTGGATCTCACTCTGTCACTCACCCCCACGAAATTAAACACCCAATTCCCGCTGCCAATCAGACTTAATTTTTTTTTCAGTGGAATGTTTGTCCAGCAACATAATACACAGATAGAATGGGAACGTTTTGCTTTCTGTAATAGTTAATAGCGGATGAAAATCCCCTGATTTGCTAGGGCGTTGAGCAGGGATCCAGAACATTGGGAGGACACGTAATTCCTCATTAGAAGGTAACGGAAAATGTGAGATAGTTTAGAGGCCTGGGTTTGGAAAAGTCTTGGATCTTAATACCTTACCTTGTCAATTGGGTGAAAGCATAATCCATTTTGGAAGAACTGGAATACATTATTCTTAACAATAAGACCCATAGATGCAGAGTGATTCGGAAAATTAAAAATGCAGCCAAAAGTCGAACCAGGGGGAAAGTACTACTGAACATATTTAGATTTGGCAAAGCATACATACCCGTACTACTAGTGCCTGTCTTCCACGTAGCCTCATCCCACATCATACCTGCAACTTGGTTAGCCAGAGTACGAAGCTCTTTAGCTTACATTCCTCTATCATGCAGCGCTGCCATTTGCTAGTAGCGATGGAAAAAAGCAAAACGTGCAATTACAACTCAAAGGAAGGGAAATAAAACATACTCAGTTCGATTTCACACAAATTAAAACTACGCTAAGATTTGTCTCTTTGTCCTTACGTGAGTTTTTTTTTGACAAAGGTAATATGCAACACATTTAATTTGATAAACGTCTCTAATATTATTTCAGTCCTTTTCAGACTTGCAACATTCTTACAAAGATTACTTAAAAACACACGTACTTTCTCGGCATTTTGGCCATAGCTGTGTATTTTTTTATCATAAAATGAACTTGGCTGAATATGCTTGTAAACTGAAGAAACAATACAAAATTATGCATTTCTTAAACATGAAAATGTCTTTAGTGTATGTACGCATATTATATGTTTAAAATAGTACGTGAACCAACATCTCAACTAGACAATCAATGCACCATGGAAATACGAAAAAGTGCCACGACCGAAACGACCCTCCGAATGGCACGTCATCGTTTCCCATCGTACACCGTTTCAGGAAGTTCAACGGGTTCCACGTCACTCGACAGTCCGTCCAGAGAAAACGCAACACCGACTGGAACTATTCACAATTCGTTCACATTAAAAAGATACAACTTGGGGAAACAAGATGGTAAGTCAAGCGCACAATAATACAGATATATTGTCTGAACTGCAATGTTTTGCATGCGACTAGTTTATGTCTGTGTAAAGCCGGTGCGGTGATGATTGAGACAGGCTAGCCATGCTAATTTTGCTAGCTAGCTAATATTCGCTAAACAAAATAGCTAGGCCTGTTTGGGGCTTGCTATCTTACAGTTTAGCCTTTTAGTTCGGTTCTTATTTGTCTACACTATTTTTAACCACGGGTTAATTAGGATGACAACTCTCAAACACGCACCAACTAGCTACTGTAACGACCTCAACAGAAATTAATTTAACAAAGATCTTGCGAATTTGCTAGGTACATAACTGTCCAGATTAGGCAGCTGTTATTCGTTATAGTACAGGTATGATCTTCTTGTCCTTATAGTATCTAACAATATACCAGTCGGAACAGAGCAGTTAGATAACTTAATATAAATTATTCATACGTTTTCTATGTCCTGCGTGCGAATATGACTATTTTATGGCACGCTTCTGTGCCCAACAAACTATTGCATGTGATAATTACATGGTATTCATTGGTTGTGTGTATTAGAAAGTAAAAATATGACTTAACGTTAACTTAGTTGGCAAAGCAAGTTATCTACAAACATAAGAACTATGCGCTCTGTTTGGGTTTTGCTATTGACCAAATCATCTGTCTTGCAGCCTCTCAGGCTGGACATCAAACGGAAGCTCACCGCCCGGTCGGATCGCGTGAAGAGCGTGGACCTTCACCCGACCGAGCCGTGGATGCTCGCCAGTCTATACAATGGTAGTGTCTGCGTTTGGAACCACGAAACACAGGTAGACACAAACATACAGTTTAATATTGATTACCGTGTAGATGGCCTAAACAGTTCTGAAATTTAATTTGTTGTATGCAATGATAATGTAAGATTTGTGCATGTGAACATCTCTTTTTAAGACCTTGGTGAAGACCTTTGAAGTGTGTGACCTTCCAGTGAGAGCGTCAAAATTTGTAGCCAGGAAGAACTGGGTCATAACCGGGGCGGTGAGTGATAATGCTTGATTCATGACATGATAGTAGACACAGCGAGCAAAAAACGTTAGACCTAGATGTTAGATGTTTTGTGTTTTGTGTAGCCACAACCTTATGTAGACTAGATTAGATACTACTTGTTTTGTTTTTGTAGTATAAACTGTGAACTGACAAGTTGTTTCAAGGGAAGCTCCATAGACTTACCTCAAACCCTTTAGGAAATTAATTAGGCGACGGCCTCTTGACTTTCCCTGTCATGTTCGTGGAGATTCCGTCCGTCTAGCTACTATTTTAATGGATACTGTGGAGGACCAACGGCAGTGCATGTGCTTGTATCACTTAAGCCACCCTGTGCCACTCGCTGCCAAGAAATGGAAGCACTTGGTTCTTTAACACTGCCTACCTGTGCCACATGAAATGCCCTGCTGGCATACGACTGCGTGTTCACCGTGTGTGCCTGGGTAGTCATATGTCTCTCTCGCCTCTCTCCGTAGGACGACATGCAGATCCGCGTGTTCAACTACAACACGCTGGAGAGGGTCCACATGTTCGAGGCCCACTCGGACTACATCCGCTGTATCGCCGTGCATCCCACCCAGCCCTACATTCTCACCAGCAGTGGTAAGCGGGCGTCGCTGGGTCTCTCTCACGGGTCCTACCGATACATGCGCGCGCGTCACACGCTTTGCTGTTGCCATGGAGGAATGTGCTATTAAGTCGCTGTGTGTGTCTGCGTCCAGACGACATGCTGATCAAACTGTGGGACTGGGAGAAGAAGTGGTCTTGCAGTCAGGTGTTTGAGGGCCACACCCACTATGTCATGCAGATAGTCATCAATCCAAAAGACAACAACCAGTTTGCCAGTGCCTCTCTGGACAGAACCATCAAGGTAACTGCAGAATATTGGTCTGGGTGGGTGGTCTCTTTGTAAAGAAAAAAAAAAAAGAAGTGTCTGACTGACAGGTTGTCTGTCCTATCGCAGGTGTGGCAACTGGGCTCCTCTTCCCCTAACTTTACTCTGGAGGGCCATGAGAAAGGAGTCAACTGCATCGACTATTACAGCGGAGGGGACAAGCCCTACCTGATTTCAGGCGCTGATGACCGCCTGGTCAAGATCTGGGACTACCAGGTAACACAGCGATTTGATGAAACGTACACACCACCTGACCGTAACAAGCTGTGACACCATCCTCTGCAGATTTGCATGGTTCTGTAGACAGGCATGGCTGAATGCCTGTAGGTCTGTCTGTAACAAATGCAGTCAGATATGTTGCAAAAGCAGCCTTTTCACTACTACTTTACTGAGGCTGAACGCTGTGCTGTACCCAGGGGTGATTCCTAAGTCACCATTGAATAATGTAGTACTGTATAAGTCTGCAGTAGAGAATCTCACTATCTCTCCCTCTCTCTCTCCAGAATAAGACGTGTGTGCAGACCCTAGAGGGACATGCCCAGAATGTGTCATGTGTCAGCTTCCACCCGGAGCTGCCTATCATCATCACAGGGTCGGAGGATGGTGAGGAACTGATGGACCTTCAGGCCTTAATTAGACACTACAGATTCTGATGCTCTGAAGTTTCTGTTCTGGCTTTATTCAGACATTATATCAGATTCTGATCCTCTAAAGCAGGGGTGTCAAACCGGTTCCTCGGAGGGCCGTGTGTCTGCAGGTTTTTGTTTTTTCCTGTAAATTGGTTCCCAGTTCAGACCTAAACAACCAGGTGAGGGTAGACCTAACCAATTAGTGACCTAAATAATCAATCAAGTACAAGGTGACAGCGAAAACCTGCAGACACTTGGCCCTCCGTGGATCCGGTTTGACACCTGTGCTCTAAAGGTACTGTTCTGGCCCTGTTTAGACACTATTTTGTATTTGGATCTTCTTAAGGTTGGGTTCCTGCTGTTGGAGGGCAGGTTAAGGGCTGTGTGTTCACACCAATGAATGCAATTATGTTTCACATAATAGTACAGTTAATGTAGTCACACAAAAACATGCTCTTGAAAACACACACACACACAGTTCTGAAATGAAGGTGTGTGTTTCTACAGGCACTGTGCGTATTTGGCACTCCAGTACATATCGCCTGGAGAGCACCTTAAACTATGGCATGGAGCGTGTCTGGTGTGTGTGTGGCCTGAGGGGTTCCAACAATGTCGCCCTGGGCTACGACGAAGGCAGCATCATCATCAAGGTGTGGAACGCAAACTTACATCGGCATGTTTCTGTACATCAGATAAACGCCCAGTCCAGTGCCCCACAACACATGGAGGCCTTGGTTCTGAAATGGCCGCTTCATTTTATTTGAAAATATTTGTTTAAATCACCTTCCGCACCTTCACTGTTCGCCTCTCCCCCGTCCCCCTGCAGCTAGGACGCGAGGAGCCGGCCATGTCCATGGACACCAACGGGAAGATCATCTGGGCCAAGCACTCCGAGGTGCAGCAGGCCAACCTGAAGGCCATGGGCGACACGGAGATCAGAGACGGAGAGAGGCTCCCGCTGGCCGTCAAGGACATGGGCAGCTGTGAGATCTACCCACAGACCATCCAGCACAACCCCAACGGCCGGTCAGTCCGCGCTACTCAGGGGCCCCCGTTCAGTCATCAAGGGAGCGCGTTGCGTGTCGCACACTGTGACGTGCTGCGGCTCGTGCGTTTCATGGCAAAGTGCTCTTCGGAAGTTACAGCGGCATCCGGGGAAATAAATTCCTCCGTCTCCGGACGTGCTTCTATAGCCTGTTGAAAATATGAGTCCCTCATGAATTCGTGTGTGTGTTTGTCGTCAGGTTCGTTGTGGTGTGTGGAGACGGCGAGTACATCATCTACACCGCCATGGCACTGAGGAACAAGAGCTTCGGCTCCGCGCAGGAGTTTGTCTGGGCCCACGACTCATCCGAGTAAGTCCGTCTCTATACTCGATCCTACTATAACCGAAATGTGTTATGTCATGATGGATGATCACCGTCTATCACTCACCATTGCTCACAATCCGACTTCACAGATATGCCATTAGGGAAAGCAACAGTGTGGTCAAAATCTTTAAGAACTTCAAGGAGAAGAAGTCTTTTAAGCCTGACTTTGGAGCTGAAGGCAAGTTTAGTTGGTCATATGGAAACATAGTCACAGCGGTTTTGATGTTACATTACAGACCACTGAAAACTTTATGCTACACAGATGTTTGTGTCCTCAAATTGGACTACTCCTTTCATGTCGGTAAACTAGAAAGTCTTCTTTTGTGGTTGTTTCTTAACACGACCCTGGTATCAATGCATCCTTACAGGCATCTATGGAGGTTTCTTGCTGGGTGTCCGGTCGGTGAACGGTCTGGCCTTCTATGACTGGGAGAATACCGAGCTGATCCGCCGCATTGAGATCCAGCCCAAACACGTGGGTACCGCTGTACAGAACATCTACCAGCCATGTGCAAACCTGCCTTTGTCAGTTGGGGATCGATTGTCCACCCAGTATGGTGTTGATGGAGATGTTCGCATGACAGGTCCAATTTCAACGCCATGAAAAAATCTATAGGTGTAGCATGAGAAAAACAAGTATTTTTCTGTAGATCCTCTGATCAGAGATAAACTCTACGTCTTCCTCTGTCTGTAGATCCTCTGGTCAGAGATAAACACTACGTCTTCCTCTGTCTGTAGATCCTCTGGTCAGAGATAAACTCTACGTCTTCCTCTGTCTGTAGATCCTCTGGTCAGAGATAAACACTACGTCTTCCTCTGTCTGTAGATCCTCTGGTCAGAGATAAACTCTACGTCTTCCTCTGTCTGTAGATCCTCTGGTCAGAGATAAACACTACGTCTTCCTCTGTCTGTAGATCCTCTGGTCAGAGATAAACACTACGTCTTCCTCTGTCTGTAGATCTTCTGGTCAGACTCGGGTGAATTGGTGTGTATTGCCACAGAGGAATCCTTCTTCATCCTGCGATACCTGTCGGAGAAAGTCGCCGCCTCCCAAGAGAACAACGAGGGTGTGACGGAGGATGGCATCGAAGACGCCTTTGAGGTGTGTGTGTTTACCCTGCCGGCCTAGCTTATGGGTTACAATGGACGTAGTAGAGATCCCTAGACAACACCCTACCCGTTCCTTGTCCGCAATCCGTTAGCCATTTTGTGTCGGTCTTGGTTCCTCAGGTCCAAGGGGAGATCCAGGAGGTGGTGAAGACGGGCCTCTGGGTGGGGGACTGCTTCATCTACACCAGCTCTGTCAACAGACTCAACTACTTTGTGGGAGGAGAGATCGTAACCATCGCTCACTTGGACAGGTACGGTGAAGTCTGGTATACTTCTCCTACTAGTGAATGTGACTGGAGTGTAAGTCAATACTTCAGCTAGAACAAAAGGGTCTGTTTCCTTCAGTCTGACTGGCAGAGTTCTCCAAGTACTGATTTGGCCCAGTAAGGTGTTTCCTTTTTAGATCCCCACAACCTCCCCGCGGATCGTTGCTGTGATTCAGGTTGGGTTCTGTGTGAATTATCTGGTCTGTTTCGTCCGCAGGACCATGTACCTGCTGGGCTACATCCCCAAGGACGACCGTCTGTACCTGGGCGACAAGGAGCTGAACATAGTCAGCTACTCCCTGCTGGTGTCTGTGCTGGAGTACCAGACGGCTGTGATGCGTCGGGACTTCGGCATGGCCGACAAAGTCCTCCCGACCATCCCCAAGGAGCAGAGGACACGCGTGGCCCACTTCCTGGAGAAACAGGTCAGACACCTCCGTCGGGAGGCTACGGCGTGTTAGCAGTTCCGCGTCTGACTCCGTGTGGCATCTTGGTACGTTTGACCGACGCTGTTCTTGTCGGCGGTTTCAGGGCTTCAAGCAGCAGGCTCTGGCCGTGTCGTCCGACTCGGAGCACAGGTTTGAGCTGGCCCTGCAGCTGGGGGAGCTGAAGATAGCCTATCAGCTGGCTGTGGAGGCCGAGGTGAGACCCGTGTGGCCTTACGGTCAGACCGGCCTGACCACGAGAGTTCAGAGACCAACACGGTCGCTCAGTTCTTTAGGACTGAAGACGGTAGTGCCTTAAGGTTTAAACTCCTCTCAGTCGACCTCTGGAATGAAACGGGTTCTCCATCTAATGTTTAAACCGTAGTTCACCCATGCGCCTCTTCGCTAAACTATAATGCCAATAGCCCGTCACGCGGGTCCAACTCCGGGGTCTAACGTCAGAACCCCCCCCTGTTGTCTCGGCCGCCAGTCGGAGCAGAAGTGGAAGCAGCTGGCGGAGCTGGCCATCAGCAAGTGTCAGTTCAGCCTGGCCCAGGAGTGCCTCCACCACGCCCAGGACTACGGCGGCCTGCTGCTGCTCGCCACCGCCTCGGGCAACGCCACCATGGTGGGCAAGCTGGCCGAGGGCGCGGAGCGGGACGGCAAGAACAACGTGGCCTTCATGACCTACTTCCTGCAGGGGAAGTGAGTAGGGGAGAGGTCCAATCTGTGGGCCAGGGACCGATGTGTCCGCTTGGAAATAAACGGGCCAACAAGCGTCATTGGTTGGGTGTTATTGAAGGGTGGCGCATGTCTGCCGTGTCTGTATCTTGCCTACTTATTTTAGCGGCTATTAATATGCAAAAGAAGCGCCGTTGGATTCCTGGAATCTACTGTGAAACATATGGAGTTAATACATGGGTTTTGGACTTTTCTCTGACGGTGGTCTTCTGTCTTTTCCTGTTGGTCTGTCTCTGTCCTTCTGTCTGTCCGTCTACAGACTGGATCACTGCTTGGAGCTGCTGATTCGGACCAACCGGCTTCCAGAGGCGGCCTTCCTGGCCCGCACCTACCTGCCCAGCCAGGTGTCTCGGGTGGTGAAGCTGTGGAGGGAGGGCCTGGCCAAGGTCAACCAGAAGGCCGCCGAGTCGCTAGCCGACCCCACTGAGTACGAGAACCTGTTCCCCGGGCTGAAGGAGGCGTTTGTCGCCGAGCAGTTCCTGCGGGAGACCTGCCTGGGGAGCTCACGGCCTGCTGCCGACTACCCTCTGATCACCGTGAGTGGCTGTTGTCGCTCTGCCTGAGCATAATAGAACGGTCTTCAGTGTCTCCGAAAAACGGAAAGCTGTGGTGGTTGATGTGAAGGGATTCGTGACACGTGTGTGTGGACAAAGGGGTTCAGATGTGTGTAAAACTGACCATGATTGCCGATGTGCATATGTAAACACCGGAGGGCACCGACTCCACTGTCGTCAACATTCCTTCCGTTGCCGCCTCTCTGTGCTAACTTGACACACAACTCCCCCTGTCTGGTGTCTCCTCTCCAGCCCAATGAGGAACGGAGTATACTGGAGGAGGCCGCTGGTTACCAACCCAAAGGAGCTCCGCTGTCACACGCTACACCTGTGCTGGTGAGTCGGATTCTCCGCCCGGTCCTCCACCGCAAAGAATGTGGCAGCCGGCCTGAATAACGGCGGGGCCGTTGTAGATCCTGCACCGTCGATGGGTTTCTGATACCGAACGCCTGACTTTCTCAACCCTGGTTGGGAAGAAAAAGCAAGTACAAAGTAGTCCTGAAACCTGGTGCGTGTTTCTGCTCGTGAAGTGCCGTGTGTGTGTGTGTCTACCAGCAGGATGAAGATGACAAAAAGGAGGCTTTGCCGGCTTCGGGCGTCATGGCGACATTGTTGGCGGCCGTGGCGGCCCCCGTGGCTGCAGCTGTAACCCCCAAAAAGTTGGAACCTGAGGTAGAGGAAGAGGAGGAGGAGGAGGATGAGAGCCCTGGCTCATCTGAGGACCAGAAAGACAAGGTAAGCGACCGGCGCCTCAGGAGGAGGCAAGTGAACAGAAGGACAGATGATGTACTGTGGCTGAGGGATGGTTCTAGATGTGTGCCGTGTGTCTACTCCCTCAGGCCCTGGATGACCTCGAAGACGACCTGGACAACATGGAGCTGGATGACATTGACACCACAGACGTCAACCTGGATGACGACTTCTTAGATGACTGAGGCCCAACGTCCCCCTCCCTTTCCCCCCATTATTCACACTATGGATTTATTTAAGAGACCAAACTCCCTTTTGTATTTGTACTTAACCTTTGTCCTGTTAGCCCTGCAGTGTTTGGAAGGAGTAGGTTATCGTGATTACCAGAGAATGAAAAGAAAGCAGATTATACATGTCTTTTTATTATTTTATTTTTTTTGTTTCCAGGAACTTGCCTTTACTAACTATCTGGGTATTGATCTGTACTTTTACTCTACATATGTGTACAATGGCAGATCTCTTTTCATTCGTTTAAATAAATTACGATTGTTGAACATGCATCTCCAACACTGACTGTAATTATTAGATGCTAGTTTTTAAACTGAACTTTATTGTTCCCCAAGTGCTGTGTTCTGTTACCAGAATTCTGTGTTCTGTTACCAGAATTCTGTGTTCTGTTACCAGAATTCTGTGTTCTGTTACCAGAATTCTGTGTTCTGTTACCAGAATTCTGTGTTCTGTTACCAGAATTCTGTGTTCTGTTACCAGAATTCTGTGTTCTGTTACCAGAATTCTGTGTTCTGTTACCAGAATTCGGTATTGCCACATGGAGAACATGTAGTCCTTATCAATGCTGCAGCGCCCCTCCCAGGCCTTTAGTGTAATGTTGTAAATGGCAGATCTCTGGAGAAAACCCCTCATTAACTCCAGTTTTGTCAAGTGTGTGTGTGTTTGTGCGTTTAGCTGATCCCGGCACCAGGTAGCAAAATGTCATTAAACAGATTAAGCTTTCTAAATTCTACACTCCTTTTTAAATCGGAGGGGCATAAACATTATTCTGGCGCAGAGATTTAAGCAGTCGAAACGCCCTCTACGTCCCCTGCACATCCACCAAGTGTGTAAGTTTAGTTGGGGAGAGGGGGGTTGCTTCTGGTCGGCTTTTATTGCAAGTTCCAGAACTACAACTACACTACCCGAAACTGAAGACCCTGGTGAGCCCCTCTGGGAGAAGAGGGCGACTCCGAATCTGACCAGAACAGGCCCCGTGGCTAAGTGTTTGAAGTGAGAGTCTTCTTTACTATTGTTTGTTACGGTTCTGAGGTGGCCTCAGACCTCTGTGGAGTAGTTTGAATCTGAAAAAGGAGCAGAAAAAAAACACTTCTGTGGTTTTGTCTTAGGCCTGGATCAGGACACCAGCTGAAGTAGACATTCGCTCTTGTTAGGCGGGTCATCATAGTCATTAGCAGCGCTCAACTAGTGAGGTTGTGGTAACTTTCTCAACGTTCGGGATTCATGACCTTTGCCTACTTAAGGAAAATTTGTGGGATTTGTTTGGTCAGGGGTTTTGCTTAATCTGTGCACACGAAACAGTATTGCTGAAAGAACATCGCGGCCATTAGACATTCGGTAATAACAATAAATTGACGGTTTTTAGATTTCGCCTTTAAAATAAATCTCGCCTGTGAAACGCAACATCTATTTAGCCGATTTACTTAGTGTATATTTTATAGACATAGATGATAAAAGGAATTGCACTGTGTACTAGTTCCAGCAACGCATGTATTTTATATCGGTCGAGTTACATTGTGACCCATAGATTGGACAATAGTACTACCGAACAGAAAAGCGGGAAATTAGACGCTGTACTTTAAAAACAAAATATGTAAAAAATCTAAGATTATTCCGGTTTGGGAGGATATAGTCCCGGTTTTCGTTTTGTAAGTGTTAAGGCTAGACACGGTTGTAAACAAATGCACATGTAATACTAGGCACGCCTAGCCATTCTTTCTGGGGAACTGCGCAAGTTCAAAAATAACGAGGTGCCTTATGGGACCACACTCTTATTGTTCTGGATGCATGGTTAGATGTTTGGGCCAACGAAGGGTCTGATTAGCCGCGTAACTATTGCCCTTTATCGTAACTGCTACGATTTTGCAAAAGGCGGAAAAACGGGTTGTGTACCCTTTTTTTTCACGACCCTTATATCTTGGTCTTTAACTTCCATGGGATTATATTTTAACTACGAAGCATTGCATCCTGAGCGGGATCTGTCAACCAAATCCTAGCTTGAGTTGACTGTGTAATGTCAACAATCGGTTTCATTACTTATTTATAATACCTCTCTGTATAACATCTCTGTATGGTCTATAGTCGCTACTGATTGCTTGTTGCCATTTTTGCCCCAAGGCGTGTGATCAGAGACGGTGTCATGTAAGTACAGAAATTATCATATATCTATAATAATGCTGGTGTTTGTGTTAATTAAGGAAAAATTACTTTATGGCTGCCCCTGTCATGTTTGGTTTCCAGGTGAATCTAGTGCAGGGGTGGGCAAATATTTTGGCTCGAATCCACATCAGGATTTTGAAATGAAATGGAGGGCCACATTTGTTTTTGTAATTTGTTAATAATAATTGATTTGGAGGCCAGAAAAGGGCAAAAGTTAAAACATACATTACATATGTACAGTAGATCCCTTATAATGTGTAAATAGTTTAAATTCTGACTGAGATGTATAAGAATGGGCTGGTGAGTTGTTTTTTAATTCCTCTCAAAACAATTTTATTACATTCCGCGGGCCGGATGGGACAGCCTCGCGGGCCGCATTT